>PVKB01004547.1:0-136388 GCA_004027205.1 Ctenodactylus gundi
TCACAAGGCCCTTTAGAAACTCTCAGAGTAACTGCTGAAGGATCAAGCCAACACAGTGATGCAGAAAAGATTCCAGGCCTGCCAAGAGCCACCTCCACTAGGCCTCCCTGCCCAGAGCACTGCTTATCCATACAGTCCAACAGCACTGGCCATCAGTTGGTGATTCATATTGTTTTCTGTTTGCCTCATGAATGCAAGTCCTTTGTTCCCAGTGAAACGGAAAGCTCTGTGTGGGTAGAGATCACATCTTCTGGTTTGGATTCTGGTTTGGAGTCTAAACAGAGCATTGTTCAGTCAGTGCTTAGAAAACACTTTTTGAACACGGTCCTCACAGACAGACAGACACACACACACACACACACACACACACACACACACACTAACTGACTCTGAAATCTCCTTCTAGTTAAAGCATCTGGACAGGTCAATCCAGTAGACCTAGGTAAAGTACTCACCAGCGTCTGGCCACAACTGAAGCCTCACCTGAGCCAGAATCCCCTTCCGTCACCCTACCACCTGTGGAGTGGGGCTAAGGGGACATGAGACATCTCACTCCAGGATGGCACTCTGGTAGAGAACCTTCTCAAGGGACTCATAGGAAAGAAAGACATGGACGTGACTGCTCCCCTAGAAATCACAACTCAAAGAACCCAAGGTGAGAGGCACTGAGCTCCAGAGCTCCCCCACAGTTCACGGGGCACAGAAGAGCCAGCTCTGGACACGTCAGGTTCCTGTAGCCATCAGGGTACAGGCCAGACAAAGAGGCTTTGGGACCCAGGAGATCTTTGTTCCTAAGTTAGAACATTCCTGAAATGCAATCTGCCAGAAGACTGGCTTCATTCAGAGCCAGTGGGGCCAGTTATGCGGGTGGGAGGCACAAAGTTTTACGGGGTGTATCTCT
Organism: Ctenodactylus gundi; assembly: GCA_004027205.1. Lineage (NCBI taxonomy): Eukaryota > Metazoa > Chordata > Mammalia > Rodentia > Ctenodactylidae > Ctenodactylus > Ctenodactylus gundi. The sequence continues at coordinate 902 of PVKB01004547.1, forward strand.
GTGTGGCAAACACACAACAAGCACAAACCACTTCATGCTCAGAATGGGAGGCTGTTGGCACAGGGCAGTTAATCAGGCCCACACTGGGAAATGCTGTGTCAGATAGAAAAAAAGAAGGCTAGAAAATGATGTATCCGTTTTCTCTTGACGGGAAGGTGATGGGAAATTCCTTTCTTCTACCCTCCCATTCTTCCACACAGGTGAGTTCTAGGTTAGTACGTGGACAGACGAAGTGCTGCTGCAGCCACTGTCACTTCGGCATGGGCTGTAGATGCAGGCATGCCCGATTCCCTTCATACTTGCATGAGAGACAGGCACACAAAACGGGGATGCTCGGTGAGAAAAAGAAATCACTGTGCTGTCCAGATTTGCTGCTTCTTTCCAGGATTCGGCCAAAGTGATAAGATGCCACTGAAATGCTGTGCTGATGAGGGGCTCTGTGTCCTGTTTGTGACTTCGCTCCAGAAGTCAAAAATCACTCCAGTAAGCTGTGCACCATGACCCTGCCTCAGTCAACAGGGGGCAGGGACCACAGGCTGCACCCTCCTCCCACTTGCTTCAGTGCCCACAGGACCACTGGGCAAGAGCATTTCTTGGGTTCCAAAGAGGCTGAGCTAAAGAAACAAAGGCCTCCTGGACTCCTCAAGCCTCTTGGGATGATCAACAGAACCCGGAGTGGCTGTCACGTGCCTTCAGACTCCCCTGAAACTGCTGGAGTTTCCTTGGGTTCTTATCCTGAGTTCCTGCTTCCAAGGGGAGTAGTCGCTTCCATGCCATCCCCCTTCTGCACCAGGTTCCAGGTATCAACTGTCTAAATCTTTAGTTCACCATGTCCTGGTTGTGTGGCCTTGGGGAGCCTAATTGACCTCTCGAAGCCTTAGTTTTCTCAATTATAAAATGAGTTAATGATATTACCTACTTGATGAGACTAATATGATGAGGGACAAACCATCCCAAATCCAGGAATCATGGCCAACACCTGTCATCCCAGCACTCTGGGAGGCTGAAGCAGGACTGCAAGTTTGAGCCAGTTTGAATGTTTAGCAATTTAGTGAGGTCCTGACTCAAAATGAAAAAAATAATCTCTGGGAATATATATCAGGGTGAAGGACTTGGGCTTAATTTCCAGTACTGCAAAACAAAACAAAACCATAAAGTGCTTACACCAAATTACATGTTTACTGCGAAATAAAAGCTCATTCCTTCTACAAAAGGGGCACTAAAAATTTCTGTCTGTCTTAGTTACGTTTTCATTACTGGACACAATACCTGATACCCACAACTTAAGAGGAAAGGTTTATCTTAACTCACACTTCTAGGAAATCTCAATCCACTCATAGTCGACTGCCAGTGGTGGAGGGTCTGGTAGAGGATCTAGCAAGAGAAGCAGTTCATCCTGGTGGACAGGAAGCGGAGTGCAGGAGAAGCCTGGAACTAGTGTATACCCTTCCAGGCCACGGCCCAGGGAACGGCCCCTTCTGGGTCAAGCCCCAGTGACCCCCTCCCTCCACCTCAGCCCTGCCTCCTAACAGCATGTGAAATTCACAGATAATCCACAACATCCAAATACATGAGGCTTTTTAGGGATTTTCCAGATGCAAACCGTAACACTACACTCATTTGAATACACATGTACACATTATAACTATAGCAGAAGAGCTTCAGAGAAGTGATTGGACATCCCTGTTCGATTTTGCAGGACTCCTAACTTATGTCCCAATAGAGGGCAGCAGGGATCGTAGAGGTAGAACACGGGGTAAGCTCTTCCACAAGGACCAAGAAGCACACAGGGCGGAGAATGAATACAGGCGGTTTTCAAAGCTTCGTATAGCCTCTGTAGTACAGTTTGAAAACTAAACCCAGAAACAGGAAGGCTGAAGTAGTCAGCCCTAGGCAGTTACTGGAGAGGCAACGCTCAGGGCCTTCTGTATCTGCTCCACCCTTCTGTATGTCTGTCCTATGTCCCTCCCCAAGGTCCCACTACCCTCTGTCTGCTTTGACAGCCACTACCAGCAACATTCCTTTGAGTAAAGAGCACAGAGTAGGAACAACACTGCTTCAGAGAGGATACCCCGTGAGTATGTACACGGGACACCTGTAGCTTTTCTTCCCCAGCACCCATTCACCCTTATTTCCAGCTAATTTTCCTCCGAGAGGCCCCTTTTCATTTGTGGTTTGAGGAGAACTGGAAAACTTACCCTTGAGTCCACCGACAGTCACCATGACTGTGGACTTACAATCAGAGCATTTTATTTCCACCAGTCACACCGACTGGTTTAAGGGATGAAATTATGACCAGAGCCAAGCCAGTGAGCGTCAGTCCTGGAACTTTTCCTGAACTACAAGGAAGCAGACATCTCCTTTCTCAACTGTTGAGATATCAGCCAGCCCGAGGCAACTGCAGCCATCACCAGGACCAGCCTACATGACAAGGAAAACACATTGGAGATTCTGACAGCAATATTTTAGCATTTGGATTCAATCATACCCCAAACTAGCTGTTCCCTTACATCATTTAGTTTTTTGTTTTTGTTTCTGAGAAAGGGTCTTTCTCTGTAGTTCAGGCTGGTCCTGAAGTCACTGTATAGTCCAGGCTGGCCTAGAACTCACTGCCTGCCTCAGCCTCCCCGAGTGCTAGGATTACAGCTGTGCATCACCACACCCAGCTAGTATTTGGTGCTGGGGGGTCAAACCCAAGGCCTTGTGCTTCCGAGGTAAGTGTTCTAATCGCTGAGCTATGTCCCTAGCCCTACCACTCAGCTGTATGTATGGCCTGGCATTCCCCCCCACACACACACCTTTTTAAGCTGAATTGGGTTGGGTTTCCTTCAACAGTAAACTACCGCAGCACATTTTTGACCCTGAAATCTGGGCCGGGCAGCCTGCATATAAAATTTCACTTCATCCTGTGAGATAGGCATTATCATCCCCAGAACTGAAACCAAAGGAAGCTGCATAGTTTCACCAGGGTCACAAAGAAAACAGCAGAGCTCAAAACCAACAGGTCCTTCTGGGCCCAAGCCACAAGTGTGCTCATTCCATTAATCTGAGCCTCCCTTCCACTGGTAAAGACGTGTTTATTTAAACAGACTATGCAGGAGCTGAGAAGTCCATTGAGTGGCAGAGTATGTGCATATACACGAGACCATGGGTTGCACCTCCAGTTCCACCTCATCCCCCATCCCCCAAAAAGGGACAGAAGGGAGAATTCAGAATCATTTGGATGAAAGCAAAATGGGAGGAAAGATAAGGAAGAAAAGCAACTTAAGATATTTAGGCTATAGCATCACCAAGTCCTGAGGCTGGGGAAGTCAAGGACAAGTGGGTAAAGTGAAGACAGACTCCCACCAGCCTTAGGAGTAGCCATGGAAACGGAAGAGAAAATTCCATAGCCTGGCAGGAAGGCATTGCACCAGCGTCCTCTCAGGAAAGGGACAACATGGTGGAAGGCGTTCCCTTGCTCCAGGGAGTGCTGATGGGCTCCAAGATAGGTGAGCCCTACGTCAGCTTCTGCTGATCACAGCAGTTTAATGGTCCAGAACTCGCCTTCAAAAACAGATTACGCATAACATCTGAAGCCCAGAAACTTGAAAGTAAGCCCTCAAAAATCTCAAAGGAGTTAATAATCAACAATGAACAACTACAGGCTGGTTTCCTTAGTCCTGCTGTCCCATTTCTTCACACTGTTGTGATGTGGCTGACCTCACCCTTGTCACAGGAAGTGGGCTATAGCCAATATCTGGCCACCCTCCACCTTGGCGATGGGTTCGAGGAAAGCCGTCATTCTGAAATCTGTTGTATAGGCTTTAAGAGAAAGATGGCTTCCTTCTTTGGATTGCATGCTGTGAGGGTTTGGTTTGCTTTTGAGACAGGGTTTCATTCTGTAGTCCAGGCAGGTTCTGAACTCACTTTGTAGTCCAGACTGGCTTCAAACTCACAGCAATCCTACCTCAGCCTTCCAACTGCTGGGATTACAGGCACATGCCAGCACACGAGAGGATGTATCTTTGAAGCTGCAGTAGACTCCCACCCCTTTTTAGTCGGAGGATGAAGCTGGCACTCAGAGGGCAGCAGATCTGGGAACTCCAGGAAGTGAGGCGAGGGTCATAGCTTCAAACAAGCCTGAACTTGACTTGCAATTGTTGACTACATGGACCAATCAATTCCCTTTTCCACAGAAGCTAGATTTCAGTCACTGAAAACAAAAATATGGAAGTGAAAAAAGAAATGGCGGCTTCATGTAAACTCTCCTTTTATAAGGCGGATACCAAATTTTCAGTGCCATAAAATGGTCCGATAGTGAAGTTAATCTCTTGCCTCCTTTGAATGCTCCAAACACTAAGTCCAGAGGGCCAGAAAGTTACCCGTGAGAACTACGTGCTTTCTAAACTGTGGTGTATGGCCATCATCAGAGCTGTTTAAACAACAAAGACGTATCAGGCCAGGGGATTGGGAGGGCGCCCATCTCCTTTCTGGGTTTTCTGGGTGGTTCCTATGTCTCTGGTCTACTCTCCATGTTCCCTAGTACTGTGCAAACTATGGGCATGACATAACAGTTGGGTATGATGACACATTCTTGCAGTCCAGCACTCAGGAGACTGAGGCAGGAGGATTGCAGTGAGCTCTAGGCCAGCCTGGGCTACATAGTGAGTTCATGGCCAACCTGGGCTACAGAGAGAGACCCTGTCTCAAAATAAAGAAACAAAGTAGTTTTGAGCTGAGCATGGTGACACCTGTTCATAATTTCAGCTACCCGGGAGGCAGAGGCAGGAGGACCACAAGTTTGAGGCCAGCCTGGGCAATTATATAGCAAGATCCTGTCTCAAAGTAAAAAAATTTTTAACAAGGAGAAAAAGAAGAAACACCAGAGTGTGCAGCATCTGGTAAGGGAGCACACGCCTTCAAAAACTCAGGTAGTGGTATGTGCATGCGTGTCCTGGGATAAGAAATATAAAATATATTTCTGACCACAGCCACAATAAAAAAAAATGTGCTAAACAGTATTACATGCCTCTCATCTCTTATCTAAACACTCAAGGCCAAAGTAGTTTTGAAATTCAGATGATTTTAGGTTTTAGGAAAATAACATTGTACACACTCCTCCAGCAGGGTTTGGGGAGACACTTAAATAAAATTCATTAATATTTCTACAGCAGAATATACAAATATTTGTACTAAGTGGAATAAACAAATTATAAACTGCCTCACGTCACTTCAGGGCAGGTTTTTTTTCCTCCACATTTTGTTTGTACTAGCCTATTTTTGCTAGTTATGGGATTTGGGAATTTAGGATATGAGATTGTGAATATAGGGAGGGATTCTTGGGGTCTTTTTCTCCTTCTGTCCCAGAACTGACTGCTATTATTCTTGTTTTTGTTTTTGTTTTAAGTAACAGTGAGCCCATACTAGGCTTTCAGTGAATTCATGCAAGGCTGCAAAGCCTAAGAAATTCGCAGGGTTGTAGAATTTCCAAAACACCTTCTTCTAGTGACCTGTGCTTCTGAGAGGGGCTCACCCAGTGACTGAGGGCTAAATGGAACTGTCCAATTATTCAGCCGCCTGCCACATGCAGCGACTGAGGACATGAGCTGTGGCTACTCTGAGGTGAGCTGTGCTGTAAGTGTAACATAAAGATGAAATTTTAAAGACTTACTGCCCCCAGAAAAATTTTAAATGTAAAAATGGAACTGGAAGAATGAATAGCACAGTGATTAATCCGCTTGCCTTGCAAGTGCTAAGTACCAGAGTTCGATTCCCCGGCACCACATAAGCTGGGTGTGGTGGCGCGTGTCTGTAACCCCAGCACTGGGGAGACTGAGTCAGGAGGAGCCTGGACAACATAGTGTGTTTAGAACCAGCCTGGATTACAGAATGAGATGCTGCCCCCAGAGAGAGAAAGAGAGAGAGAGAGAGAGAGAGAGAGAGAGAGAGAGAGAGAGAGAGAGAGAGAAGGAAGATGATTTTTATACTATTACATATTGAAAATGGCATTTTGGAAGTACTGAGTTAAATAAAATACCTTCTTAAAATGATACCTGTTTTATGAGTTTATGAATTCTTAAGATATGATTTGAAATTGTATGGGCTTTACATTATATTTTTAACACACAGGACTGGTCTAAATTATTCACTTTAGTAAGAGCATTTTCTTGTTCATAGCTAAGGTCTGACCCCAGGGCCCCATGCATGCTAAGCACACATTCTGCCACAGAACTACATCCCCGCCCCTAGACAGAGAAGTGTTATTTATTCGATTGCTCTGTCTTTCTGTCTGTCAATCTATCTGTCGGCACTGGAGGTTGAGCCTCAAACTGAGCAACATCCCCAGACCTCACAAAGTGGCTAAAGGCTCAACTTGCAGAGTACTTGAAAAGCATGAAAAAGTCATCCTTCTGACGAAAATAAAACAAAATAATGTTCAGAGCAGGAACGAAATTTCATGGAAGGCACACAGTCAGCTACAGAAAGTCCAAATTTCCTATTCCTGCACTTGGCTCTCCAGATCTAATTTCAGGAAGGCTTGTGTCATGAGGAATATAAGGAAAGGACAGGGTCACTCTTTAAGGACAGTTTCATGGAAACCACTGGAGGGGCTTGTAGAAGGCGTTTCAGTGTGCTAGTCATGATTTATCCAGGTAAGAAGGAACTAAAGCGGCAGTTCTCTGCTCAGGAAAACAGCCATGACCTTCAAAGTTTTAAGACTTGGTTACTTGGTGCAGGTTGTACTCTGTTTACGTGAATAAGAGTCAGTTATTCATCACAGAAATATTCTAAATTAAACCCCTGAAGCTCTATTACATAAACAACTCAAAGGTATCAGAGTTTTGAGCTGGATCATTGTTTTTAATGTTTCAGCCAACATTTGTCAAAAGAAACTGCCGATGTACAATTTCAGACTCTTCCACGGCATTTCATGTTGGGTAAATATTTCAAGTTTGCATTCGGTTATTTACTCAGATCACTCTTTCTCTGACCAATCTCAAAGGGACTTTAGTTCCTCCCCTCCCTGCCCTACTCCTTGCTCTGCTCCAACTTGTCCAAGATCATTCCTCCAACCTCACTCTGAAATTGTCTTCAAACACTTTTCTTCTGGTGTAATCACATTTTCCCACTCATAGGACCACATTATCCCTCTGACCTTGAAAAGTAGGCTTTATCAGTGCCCCAAGGTGTGGTCAGCACTTCAGCCAAGCCACACTCCTTGCCTCTGTTTCACAGAATGTCCCTGCATCCCTGTTATGAACAGCTGTTTAGCAGGTGCTTCCCAGATGGTGACCGCTCACTCACCCAGTGGTCCATGCAAAGAAGCATCGCCCCCCTACTGTCTGCCTGGCTGTGGTCGGCAGTAACATGGCACACACAAACAGGAAAGCCTCAGAGAGGAATGTGTGTTGCAATCCTGTTTGCGTGCAACATCGTAGTGCTTTCTTGGTTCCCTTCTCTCAGATCAGGTGCTAATAAATCAAGGGCACTTCTTACAAACTGTGATATCCTAGGAGCCATTCTTCCATCATGGCCTCTCTAACCTGGTTACTTTTCTCTCTCTCCTTGAGGCACCTGGCATTGTTACATTTTTTTTTTTTTTGACAACATGCTCCTTTCTACTTGCTTTTGAGTCTTTCAGGTGCTAAACTTGTCTCTGTCCCCAACTTCAAGCCAGACTTCTAAAACACAAGTATTGTTGGAGTTCAGCACCCCAGAACAATGAACTCCCAATTCAGCACCTAGGATCACTACACTTTATGATGGGCAATTTGGGCAATTTTCTGATGAAACAAACTATGAAGAGAGAAGAGATATTACAATTAATAAATACAAAATGTTGTTGATAATAAGCTAGGGAGGCAAAGAAATAAAAAAGAGAAAAATGGCTTCTATTTTTAAAAAATCAGCTGAATGATGACAACATTTATCTCACTGATCTCAGGCTCATAACAAACATATATGGTGTATATAATTACGACTTGGGTAAAGAAACAGACCCAGGATGGTTAAGCAACTTTTCCAAAGTCACACAGCTAGTACATCCAGATCTGATTGCAAATCCTTCTGATCCCTCCCACCACCGCTTCAGCTGGCCTCCCTTGTAATTTCGTCATTCATGCACAAATAGTAACATAAAACAATCTCCATTTATTTGAAAACAGAGCTTAGAAGAGCAGATATATCTAAGGGAATATTGTGTTCTTAGATCTGTGTATAAATATGCAAAAATTCTGCCACTCCATTTCAATTCTGCTTAACAATACAAGTTGCATGCGACTGAATCATACCCTCTGAGAACAGTAAAACAATAAAAGAAAACAGTAAAAGACCCAGGAAACACATTACAACAGGCGCTGGCACCACGGTTAAGATTTCTGGCATGTGACATCGAGTTATTCAAACACTTGACAAGTTTATTAGCAAACCTTGCATAGTAATTATTTTGTTAGTATAATAGTTGCTAAGTATAGGTGGCCAGATTACACAGCATATCCACTTTATTACTGGGTTTAAAATGACTTCTGGTATTAAAAATCCTAAATGACTTCTAATAAAGTTAACGATTTAAAAAAAGGTATGCCACGCAAATGTATTTTCTAAGCTTCATATGTAAGTGTGCCTTATACATCTCAATGAAGCAACTGGCTGAGTGGTAGGAGGCGGCCAAAGGAGCTCCACAGATTAGCACTGCTGGTGGTGTTCATCCAGAAATACATCCATTTTCCTTATGCACCGCATAACAGGTTTACTCAGCAGAGGGGGTTCATAGGGAGCACATCTGGCTAATGGAAAGATTAGCTGATGCCTGATGTTTTAATGAAAGCCTTCCATTGGCTATTAGGTATAGATTTCAAATAAGCAAGCTCTTGGGTTAGTGTACCTGGTCAAAGAAATCCAGACAGCCCTCCCCCACTCTCACCAACCCCCCCCCCCCCACCATATATTGTAATTAAAAAGGAACACTGACACGATCAGGACAAGAGAAAAAGAATGCCAATGGAATCTCAGAGGAAGACATTTCATCTCCCAAAAACTCTTTGAACTTCTGTTTTTACTTCTCCAATCTTGTTTTAACTGAGTATATCTTCACTAAGGGCATTTAAAAGTTCGTGTAGATGGCAATGCCTTCTTACCAGAGCTATGAGCAGCTGCCACAGCAAGAGTATGGTGGCTCATTTCATGTGGCATCTTGACCGGGCCATGGGGTGCCCAGATATTTGGTCAAACATTAGTCTGAGTATGTCTTCAATGATCTCTAGAGGAGATTAACATTTCAATCAGTACATTGGGTTAAATAAATTGCCTGCCCTACTGTGACTAGCCTTCATCCAATCAACTGAAGAACACTGTAGAACCAAAAAAGATGGAAGAAGAGGGAATTCCTTCTTTCTGACTGCTTGAGTTAGGATATCACTGTTTTCCTGTCTTTGGGCTTAAAATAATCCTATATCTATTTAGGTCTCAAACTGAAGCTTTTGGACTGGACTGGAATTAACCTAGCAGCTTTCCTGGTTCTCAAGTCTTCAGATTCAAACTGGAACTATATCAACTTTCTCAAGTCTTCAGCTTGCCAACTGTAGATATTCTCGGCCTCCGCAATCATGTAATCCAATACTTTATAAAAAAATATCTTCTTAAATATAGAGAGATGGGTATCTTTCTAGATAGGCATCTAGGTAAGAGAGAGAGACAGACAGACAGAGAGACAGACAGACAGACAGATGGACAGACAGACATCATTGGTTGTATTCCTACAAAGTACTTTGACTAATAGTTTTGCAAACCAGGGAGATATATTAAGTAGAATTACACTTGTGAGAAGGCAAGAAAATTCTATATGGGAGAAAAAGAAACATTTACTACTAATATCTGAAGTGTAAAATCTCCCACGTGCTTTTCTATTCTAAACTTATTTCAATGAAAAAACAGTTCAAAACCTAACAGATCTGGACAGTCTCTACAACACTGAGGCTCAGAAATTCTCAGAATTTTGGGTATATATTTTCTATCCAAGCAAAATTCCTGTATCAGTACAATGACTTCCCTTACTTAAATATATTCTATTCTGGTTACATCACAGAACCAAGTATTTGTTAGGAAATGAACAAGGGCAGAAAATAGTGGCAAGCTTTTGTCTGGGAAGGTGTGGGTTCAGTAACATTACTGTGATGTCTCAAACAATGTGGGCCCAGACCACTGGGCACTGTCCCAAAATTTCTAATACTTGATTTTGAATATAGGGTCCTACCCCCAGAAGAATGCAGGCAAATGTTAAGCTGCAAGTGCAGGTATAACGTTCACTCGAGACAGCACTCCCGGTCTGACATGAGATCAGGACAGAGATTGCGACAACTCTGAGGCTAAGCTTGTAAAGCAGCGGAACCATCCTCACACCTCTCTGACAACTGAGAGGACTTATCCCGTAATAGCGTTTTGTTCCAGGTCTCACCCATGGGGGCACTGTGTACAGGTAACTGTCACTGTGCTTCTTAGGGTTTCTTCACTCATTTATTCACTAAGTACTAATATAACGGAGCGCTCAGTAGGAACTAGACCTTTAGACTTAGGCAAGAAATAAATTCCAACCCTCTCAGAGTACACGCCTGTGTGGTCCAACAGACGTCCCTTTGCCTCAGTTACACGGGCTTTTCAGCACCCTTCAGATGAACATCGATACAGTATTTTTGATATTCTAGCATTCTATGATTCTCCATGCATGAAAGGGTGCCAGGAAAACCTGTATTTTTTTCTGCAACTATTTTACTACTGCAACTATTAAATTTGTTCTTTCTTATCATGATGAGGGATGAACCAATGCAGTAGAAAGAGACTGAAATCCTGTGACTGCTAACAAGCTGTAGGGAAAACCACAAATGCTGTTGAGGCTGTAGGGAAAAAGGCATACTCTACCTTGTTGGTGGAACTGGGTAATCTGTTCATTATGGAAGTTGATACGGAGATTCCTCAAAAAATTGAAAACAAGACCCTACTCAGACCAGCTATATCTCTTCTGGATCTCTCTCCAGAAGAGCTAAAGACGTCACACAACAAGGATACATGCATCCCCATGCACATAGCAGCACAGCCCATAATAGCTACATCCTGAATGCTGCAACAGATGAAAGGAATAAAGAAAACGTTCTATGTATAAACAACAGCACTTCTCTGCCATAAAGATAAATTTAAGACATTTATAGGAGAAGTGATGTCCCTTGAGACCACTCTGATTAGCAAACAAACTAGACATCAAAGGTTAAATATCTCAGTTTCTCCAATATGAGAAACTCAAAGTACACAGATATAGGACCGCAAAAGAAAGGTGACAGGAAGAAACAGGGAGACTGATTTTGTAGAGAGGGAAAGTGAGCGTGGTGGAAGCAGGAGGGTGGGAATAGAAAGGACAGTATAACACCATCAAGATATGATGCGTCTATGCATCAACCCCTCAAGTTGAATATAATTACTGTGTATCAGAAACTAATAAAGCAAATGATGTGGGCGGAGAAAGAAAGCTGTATGAGCTCAACTAAACTGGTTTGAAAATGTCTGCTTTTCCACTAGATTATAAGAATCTGCTTAGGCTTAAAATCAATCATGACAAAAGCTTCAGAATGTGAAGACATGCCTTCTGGTGAAAGAATTCTTACCACAGACGAATGGGAGCAACTTTCATGGAAAGCAGAGTGAGTGGTGGGCCCGGAGCTTCCTCACAGTAACCCAACAGCTGAGCGGAGCCTGACGAGGGGGACCCTGCTCAGGCTACTCGGGACCAGTCTCTGGCCCTCACTTGGTGACAATCAAGCTTCTCGTGTGTTTGCTTGCATAGTCGGGTCTGGACACATTAGCAGGAAATTGAGGAAACAGGTTTTCTCAGAGTTAGGGAAAGGAAATTTCTGGAACACACACAGACTAGGAAAGTCCAACTTGGGTCTCCTTCAAGGTCCTTCAGGCCACTGGCCTCCCATACCACATGCAGCCTGCCACATTCACCACACATGCCATAAGGCAGCCCTTGCTGGCACAGAATCAGATGAGGCCAACTGTCCATGCAGCAGGCTAGAGGCCCATCTGCTGGCTCCCCTGCCTCCCTAAGCAGGAGGAATGAGGTCAGCCCTTGGTCTCAGGTACCAACTCTTATTCCTTCCTGACCTGTTGCAGCTCCACCCAGCGCTCGCCGAACACAAAAGCACTTGGCTGGGAATTTTCATGATTTCATTAAATTTCATTTAATCCTCTACAACCTTGAAGACATGTTAGTATCCAATTTTAGTAAAGGACACTGGGTTAAGTAATTTTCATAAGGCTGCAGACGTAACAAGTACCAGAACAAAATTTAAGGCCTTTGACCCAAGCTCCATTTATCTCGACCTCCTGGAGGCGTTCCCTGATCAACCTACCTGGTTTTTATCCCCAGCATTTAACCTATTCCCTTCACATCATGGAAAGGAAAGTGCTACTACACAATGTCCTGTGTTGCCCAGGCATTCTTCCCAAACTATTATGTGACAGTTGATGACAACAATCCCTAGTGCAATGAAGCATTATCCCGTTTTACAGGTGTGAAAACTGAGGTCTCTAAAAGAAAGGAGGCTTTACCTAAAGTCACAGAGCTAACATAGCACACAGCATAGTTGAGACATGGCACCAAGTCTCATGTCCATTCCCCTAGGTCTCTGATGGTCGATGGTATTGCTGACTCAATCATAAAGGCATCTTCTGGAAGCAGCTGTCACCATGGGGCTAATTAAAGGCTAAGGCGCCAAAAGCCAAGCTGTCACTTACCATGCCTCTTTGAGTCCCTTTTCCCATGCTGACATTCTCCAAGGCAGGCTGTTGTGTTCAAACTTCAGTAAAGCCACAGCTGTGACAGCTGCAAAAGGTTTGGCCCTGGGTCTGGGCTGCTGGCAGGGCTAGGAGAAGGACTTGGCCATCAGCCTTGATGTGGGTGAAGACCTGGGGGTCTGGATGTGTGTCCCCGAGCTACCAGAACAAAGCACCATGGGCTCAAGACAACAGAAAGTTACCCCTTCACCGTCTGGAGGCTTAAAATCCAAAGTCCAGGTCAACGGGACCACGTTCCCTCTGAAGCTTCGCAGGAAAAACAAAACAAAAAAACAAAACAAACAAACAAAAAACCTGGCCCTTCCTAGCTCTGTGGTGGCTGGACTACAAGCCTTGGCTTGTAGCTGCACCACTCCAACCTCTGCCTCTGTGGTCCCATGGAAAATTCCCTGTGTATTTCTGGGTCCAAACATTCCCTTTCTTATAAAGACACCAGTCATTGGGTAAAGGCCTTTCCTAACGCAATCTTAACTTATTTACATCTGCAAAGGTCCTATTTCCAAATGAAGTCACATTTCAGGAGTTCTATTTGAACAGACCTTTGAGAGGAAAAGACAGGATATCATTTAACTAAAACAGGGCAAAGAGAAGTCCCAACAGATCTTCTTTGAGCCCTGTCACGTGCAGCCCTAGCACTGAACAAGGCCTTCCCTCCTCAGCTATAAGGGGACAGGATAAAGGGGCAGGACAGGGACCTCGCTGAGACCCCCTGCGGTCCATTCACAGGGCGAGGAATTTCTTTTAATACCATTCCCCAGACCAAATATATCAGAATTTCTCTTGGGAAGTCCAAGCACTTAGTGGCATCTAGTTAATTCAAACAATAAGACAAAATTAAGAACCAGGGTCCTAGGGCATAAGGTTACTAAGCCATTGTTTCAAGACAGATGGAAAACCACAGGCAACCAATGGCCAACACTTCTCTGGAACATGTGTCCAGGGCTCCCTGACTCCATCTGTCGTGACCCTCATGAATAGTCAGGGCTTGTTGGAGGTCTGCCTCTCCTCTCCTACCTTCAAGCCCAGGCCATCAGCTTCATAAGGAACGTACCTTTGTGTCTGTTTTAGGTACCATTTCCTCACAAGGCTGAGTTTGGTGAGCAGTACACAGCAGCTGCTCAATCCAAGCTCGCCAAATGGATGAGAAAGTATACAGATGAACAGTGAACAAGCGGAGGTAGGCATTGTGAAAGGGCATTTTGGAAGAAACAGCCCTATCGAGGGAGCGTCCTGAGTCCTGCCATCTACCCAAGAGTTCATAAGTCAGAAGACAGGGCCAGACTCAACCCACCAGCCCACAATTCAAGCACATCCACCCCACTGGGACTATAGACGAAGAAACAAAAGTAGAAAGGACTCGGGTAGTCACTGAAGGCAGGATGGTGTCTGGACTTGGGACAACCTGGACGGACAAAGGGTATTCACAGAGGTGGAAGAGAAGATCTGAGAGAGAAGGGTAGCTTTAGGGAGGCAAACAAGGAAACACAACTCCAGCAGTGACAGGCCGCAGGCGCAGGGAGCCTGGCCGCTAGGTAACTATGCATTCACCTGGCTCCCTAGGCGAGGGGAGTCATGAGTTGGCACGAGAAGCCGTGGTTGGCGATAAGAAGTCACGGACGGTTTGGAGCAGAGGAGTGGCAACACAAACAGAACTCTAGCAAAGCTGGCGGACTGTGGCGTGTGTGAAGATGCGTAAGAGAAGGAAGGAGCCAGCAACCTAAAGCCCATCTTTGCTTCAGCACACCCACAAGTTCAAGTCCACAGCTCTCTGGAAAAGGCTATGAATACAGTCTAGAAACCCCAACAGGATGTATCTTTTGGAGCCAGAAGCTTGAAATCAGAACTTCAATACTTTGGGGTTTCACTCAGAAGAATTCTTTTTTTTTCCCTCAGGACACACACTTATTAAATCATGGGCATCACTCTGGCAAAGTGGCTACATTCTCCAAGCCCAGCTCTACTTACTCACAATACGGTGTTAAGCAAAGTGTGCACAAGTGTGGAGGGGATTCATCTCGTTCTCTCTTTTGCTCGAGCTAACATAACCCAGGAGTCCCCAACACTGCGGACTCTCCAGGGAGCCTGGTTAGTGCTGTGTTGGAGACCTTTGAGCATTGACCTGAGGGTAACTCCAGGTAAGAGTACCCAACTCTGGCACAAGCTGCCTATCCAGATCATCCAGAATGTTTGCAATAGTTTAAAAATTATAACTAAAATTAAGATATAAAATTCAAAATCCTATTAGAGAACTCATAAAAGCAAATAATACCAAGAGCTCATCCTGAGAAACATCTGTATCTTATTTGGAAGACCATCTGCACCAGGCTCCAACAAAATTGGTCCCCATCCTCAACTACACACCCAGAAAGATTTGTGATCCTCACAAATACCTTTCCAGCCTAAGTCCATCCAACCCCTACCATCACTGGTCTAAGAAACTTCCTAACTTTATTTTTTTATTGTTGTTTGTTGTTTTTTATTTATTTTTATTTTATGACCAGGTCTTGCTTCGTGGTCCAGGCTGGTCCTGAACTTGCTATGTAGCTCAGGCTGGCCTCAAACACACGGAAATCCTGTCTCAGCCTCACAAGCGCTGGGATTAGACACATGCACCACAATGACCAACTCACACGGTGTTGAGGAATTGAACTCAGAGCCTCGCACTTGCTAGGCAAGAGCTCTAACCACCGTGCGATTCCTCCCAACCTGTACTTCCTATCTTTAGCCATCCTTCATGGTCTAGATTTTCATATTATATAACTGCTTCCTTGGGGCTGACACTGATAACAAAGGTAAATGTATCCTTAGGAGGAATACCTAGCGAACAGATTCACTAATTATAATGAAGTGTCCTGTGTGTTAATTCCTCGTAATAAAATACTGTCTCTTAGCAAGACAAGAAGATTCTCAGATACTTGTAAAATCTGTAACTAAGGAAGGTTATAAAGAGGCGGCCTGGCGGGGATTCTGTGAAGGGGGTACCCATAGCAGATTCCTACCAGTAAGACTATGCAGAGTCTCAAAGCCAGAGGGCAAAGATGTACAGAGGTAGAGGGCAAAGTCCAGTGCCCTAACCATGCCATTTATTTGTGCCCTTGTACAATTCCCAAAGGAGAACACGAGCTTGAACTCCACTTCTGAAGGCAGTCAAAGCAGGAGGGTCAAGAGGGGAGATAATCATTTTTATTTGATAGAAAGAAACCTACCACGTCTCCAGGAGTGACCAGCTTTTTCTAGAGACTCGTCGTGAAGAAAAAAATCCCCCCGAGACAATCTGAGCTCCCACAATGATTTTTCGTACTAACATTAAGCATCAAGGCCAAGCTGGCCGGCTAAGATGGCTGAGCCAACCACACCCATGAACAAGGCCCCAAATGTGTGGAAGGCAACAGCCCACACATCACTCCCTGGCTGAGCCAAAAGGGAAACAGAGCTTTGGGCGGCTTCCCAGCTCCTCTGTGTAACAGGAGACTTCTTGACAAAAGGCAGAAAGACAAAGAACCTTCTGGGAACCCTGTGCCTGTGCCAGGGCAAAACTCCCTCAGCTGTGTGCAGACAGACATGCCGGGATTTAGATCTGCACCAGATGAACCTGTGTTCTCTGAGAACTTGCTGCAAAGGGCAAATCTGGGGGACATTCCATCTCAAAAATACCAGCGGGTAGGGGAATTACCAAGTCCGAGCGAATCTGGCCTATCTATGTGGCTGCGTCCACTGCACACCCCTCCCCTACTTCAACGTGGTGGGGTCCATCCAACACCATGCAATACTGAAGGGAAGAGGACGTGGCTGTGGCCAGAGCGAAATGTGAAAAGACCTGTCTGCGGAGCAGCAAGCAACTGACCAGGAAGGAGCCCGGTCCCCAGAGCAGCCGGTAACAGGTGGAGCGAATCCAGGTCAAAACGCAGCCCCCGGGAAGTCGCCGCTAATTGCCAGGGAAAGAGGAAGGAGGCTCTGCTTGAACTGGCGAGTTTATTTCAGGTTCTCCCAAACCCTTCCCAGGCTCCTTGGCAAGAAGGCAGAGGCGGGCAGAAGGGGTGGGAGGAAGGCTGCTCCCCACCCCGTCCTGACTGTGGGATAGTATTTTGTAACATCAACAGCAGCAGCTGACAGCTATGGGAATGCACACACGCTAAACACAAACACCGTCTACTCATCCTTCCCGGCCTCCCAGGCCAGGCTGAAGCACAGCATGTGGAATAATTAACCACACAGACACAGGAACATAGGCCACGCACAGACGGGGGACAGAGCTAGGAGGCATGAATCACCAGCAGTGAGATTCTGCAGACAGCTGCTGGGAGCGAGCTGGTGCAGCGCTGTCCCCCTTGGCAGAGGGGACAAGAGACTGGGTAAGGCAAAGGAACAGAAGAGGAAAACAGTTAACAAAGATACTAGAATGTTATTTGGTCATTAAAAAGGAAATTCTGCCATTTGTGTCAGTACAAAAAGATCTGGAAGACTTTTTGGTAGTGAAATAAGTTTGACACAGAAATAAAAACACTGTCTGACAGGCTGGAGGAATGGCACAGCAGTTAAAGCGCTTGTCTCGCGAGCACAAGGTTGGACTCCCTAGCACCACCTAAAGCTGGGGGTGGAGGCTGAGGCAGGAGAATTGCCGTGGGCCCAAGGCCAGCCAGCCTGGGCTCCATAGTGAGATCAGGATCAGCCCGGGATATAGAGGAGACCCTGCCTCAAAAAACAAACAAACAAACAACAACAAAAAAAAAAAACCACTGTCTGGCCTCACTTGTGTGGGAATAAATAATTAAAAGTTGGAAGAGCAGGTTGGCAAAGGCTTGGGAGGTAAGACACTGGTCACAGGGCACACATTTTTAAGATAAAGCTCTGAAAATCTAATTCATAGCATAACGACGATAGTTAATAAAATACACTGGGAATTTGCTAAGACCCAGATCTCAGGTGCTCTAACACAAACAGAAATGACGGTGTAACTCAGCTGAGAGGACAGCTGAGTTAAGCAGGGGACCATGTACACATCCATCAGCACACCACAGCGTACACAACATTGGCTAATTAGCTCTCAGTAAGGCTGGGAGCGAGCGGGGAGCGTCCTGAACCTGTCCTCAAGGAACTGGCCGCTCCGTAACCACTGCCACGAATGAGCTGTAACTCTCACAGGGCAGGAGTACAAGCTGATGTCCTTGCTTGGGGATGAAGAAATCATTTCTGATTTTCTGCATATTTTTTTTGAGACTAGATAGACCTCGCTCTGTACTCCAGGCTGGCCTTGAACTCACTACAGAGCCCAGGCTGGCCTTGGACCCAGGGCAATCCTCCTGCCTTAGTCTCCCCAAGTGCTGGGATTACAGGTGTGCGTTACCACGCCCGGCTTATGTGGTGCTGGGGAATCGAACTCAGGTACTTAGTGCTTGACTTAGCACTTGCTAGGGCCATTCCTCCAGCCCCCTTTTTTCTGTTTTTTAAAAACTTACTATTTATGGAAACTTACATACACCAGGTAGAGATTAATAAAATGAACCCCCATAATCTACGTGACCCCTCAGCTGAGCTTCGTCAGTTGTAAACATTTGGCCATTCTGGTATTGTCTCTGTTCCATCTTTTGCTGCAGTTTTTAAAGCAACTCCATTTTAAATATGTTTTATAATATCTATAAATACCTCAATGTGGGGGTGGAAGAATAGCACAGCAGTTAAAGCACTTGCCTAGCAAGCACAATGCCTTGAGTTCGATTCCCCAGCACCCATATAAGCTAGGCATGGTGGCACACACCTATAATCCCAGCACTCAAGAGGCTGAGACAGGAGGATTGCCTGTGAGTCCAAGGCCAGCTTGCACTCCATAGTGAGTTCAGGACCAGCCTGGGCTATGGAGCAAGACCCTGTCTCAAATAAATAAATAAATAAATAAATAAATAAATAAATAAATAAATAAATACCTCAATGCTTCTGTGTCAAATAAAGGCCCCTTACATCCATTTCAAAACCAATGATCATACCCAACAAAAGCAGCAGGCCTTATTCTTCTGCTAATTTGGGGAGCCCCTTTCTAAATACAGAGGGCAAAGGGTCACACCATAAAGACAGTCCCTACTTAGATCCCTTTTGCCACTGGTACCTCCCATGCAGGCTCACCCATTGGTCACTAGCTTAAAAAAAAAAATCACTCATTTAGATAAATAGGAAAAAGGTTATTCAAAAACTAGCTTCAAGGAAGATGAAGGAATTACGAACTTCAAATCATTTTCCTTCTCTATTTCAGATGAGGAGAAGCCTTTTATACCCCAGTACAGAAATGGTTTAAGTTCACAAAATACAAGGAAGTTCACCATTAATGGTGGGACCTTCCGGTCGTCAGTTAACACCTGCATCTCCACAGCCTGGTCTTGAAGGGAGCAAGCATCTTGGATCTGAGAGTCCCCAGGACCCCTCCTCAGAGCTGTTAGGCAGGGAAGGGTATCTGCATCTCTATGCCTTTGTTATAGGTGTTTATTTCCTCTCACGGAAAAGGAGGGGGTGGACACCTCTCGACTTTCTAAAAAATGGAACTTTTACTTCAAATGCTGGCCTGCCCTTATCACCACCGAGCAGGGTGATTCCAGGCCAAACTAAAAACCTCCCTGACCCTTAGCTTCCTCACCACGAACAGAGAATCAGATAGGCCAGTCTCTCAAGTTTTTCCCAAACTCCAAGCATTTCAGACACTACCTATAATTCACTTGAGTGTGCTTCTTTAACAGAGCAATCAATGTATTTGTGTATATAAGTTCACTTAAGCCCACATCCCAGTGATGGGGAGCTACTGTTCAGTCTCCTAATCAGACTGCACATACCAGAGGCTTCGGGTTAGTTGAAAGGTTCTAATCAGAAGTCCACACCTTAAAAGAAGCTATTACAAAACTGGCTGTGTTTGTGAATGCTGAAAGTGTGTGTTGGCTACAATGACTGGTATTCAGGATGGACTGGCTGGAAGGAGTTTGGGCACTCCCACCCTCTCAGGTCCAGTTTGTAAGAATCTCCATAAGCCAAAGCCATCCACACCACTCCCAGAGACATTCTAGGCCCAGGGCCAAACACAGTGCAGCGCTCACCCGGTATGGGAAGGGTCTGTTTCCCGATCGCCTGGGGTAGCTCAACGATGTCACTAGCATCACTAGCATGGTCCTGCACTTCACTGAAGGGAGGTGCTTGTTGGGTAGAACCCCCAAACACCTGAGAGCTAGCTAGGCTTCATCAGGTTCACAGACTAAACTAAGATTATTCTCCTCTAGCTGACTTGTTAACAGCCCGCAGGGCGCAGAGGCCTGGCCAGGGGGGTGCTTTCATTTGAACATCAGCTGGGAGTGAAACTGTGGGCAGGCTGCCTGGCGCATCTCACCCCTGGAGGTCGCTCACGGTGCCCAGCACCCCCACAATGCTTACCTCCGCACTTCTATCCTTTCCCTTACATTGCTCCTCTCCCTCTGGAATTCTATCTTTTCCTACCTGTGAAAGTCCAGCTCAAGTCCTGGTTTCTCCTGGGCCCAGCCATCAGGACTTAGGTGACAGCCAGGCAACAGAGAACCTGAGGTTATTCCCCATATCCATGTTGCATACCTATGGATGGCAGAAATACTGCAAACACCTCCCTGTGGCAGGCTGGTGCCTCCGCGGGCTCCGGCACAGGCCCATGGACAGGACACTCAAGGACCTGACCAATGGCTGGCGTGGGCCAAGCTGGGATTGTGCCTTCTCCTCCACGTCTCCCGTCTCCCTGTCTCCCTGTCGGCTACTGGGCACAACAGCTCAATGCTGCTGCAAACTTTTGCCACCTGGTTGCCAAGATGCTCAGTTCTCAAAGGAGAGAGGCAGGTGGCCTTCCGCTGAGGAAATGAGGAGTGAAAAGGCCAGGTGAGGCCCCGCCTTGAAAAGAAACACAAATCCCACCAGGGCAACAGCCAGTCTGCGGGATGCAAGGCCCCTGGTGGTGGCTGTAAAACTGATTCCGAAGAGAGCAGACTGGAAGGGCAAAGCCCCTCATCAATTTAAAAAAAAAAAAAAAAAAAACAAGGTCAGAACATTGGCCACAGGAAGTTCTCTATATTTACTTCATTTTTAAAAACAGCACAAGAGCAGAGGGACGATTGTTTGGTGGGAAAAAAAAATACCATTTTATAGCTCATATACCTAGTGGATTTAATAGACTCCACTATGGGGGTAATACAGGTGAAGCCTACCTAATTTTACCAGAGAAAATAAAATAGAATCCCTCCCTCCATGGAAACCACTACATTAACTTGTCCCCAGCAAGTCCCGTTCTATAAAGACAATGACACCAAAAAGGTTTCTTTCCCTCAACTTGAATGAAACAACAATATTCTTGGCTAGGGTGTCCTAAATTGGCACTTCTCTCTGGGCTTGAGGACTGATTGTGTTAAGAGTTGTTTTGTGGAGAATGTGAGGTTAGCTGGAGACTTTAACCCCGAGTGACTACCAGCTCCTTGGTCCCTGAACAGTCACATGGGAAGGGCTTGGGGTTGCCCTGGAGTTCTCCCTTCTCACCCAGGAGCTTCAGGCGCCACCCTGCATTCCAGTGGGTTCCCAGATTTTCCTCTGTCAACACGAAGCCCAGCCCTGACCTGACTCGCCATTGTTTGTCCCAGAATTTACGGCTCAGATAAGGGAGGCTGCCAGGGGTTGGGCGGGGTGGGCGGGGCAGGGGTTTGCCAGGAGTGAAATAATCCAGTATTTTCTTTTGCTTTATTCTCACTCCGTATCTCAGTGTGCAGAACAGGCCGAGTGTGGCAGCTCCGGAAGCCTTCCTCATGCCAAATACCTTCTCAATGACTTCTTTTGTGTATTTTCTTCTGTTTTTATTCATTTAAAATTTTATTGAAAAAATAAAAGTTTCGCATAACTTGAAAATCCATACATGAAGCAGACATGGTCAATGAAATATCTTCCTCCAGTTTTAGAACTCTCAGCTTCAATCCCTTCTTGGCAACCTGGATCATGTATCCCTCCAGCAGTTACCTGTGCACAGTATTCTGCATATAAAGTATTCATAGAAAAACACAGCCAGAACTCTTGTGTAAGTAAGCATACACTCCTATAGTTTTGTGCGATATTTGTCCTTGCCAATAATTCTGGCACTCAGATGTGTCCCCTCCCCACTGGGAATTGAAACCACCTGACTCAGCCTTCCAAGTAGCTAGGCATGCACCACCACGCCCAGAAACCTGATTTTTTTTTTTAATCTTTACTGTTAGAAATACAAACTACTTTATTTGAGAAAAGTTCAGGAAGTACAAGATGACATCCATCCACCATTCTGAGACAGGGTCTTTGTAATTCAGGTTAGTCCCAAACTCACTACGTAGCCCAGCTGGCCTTGAACTCATGGCAATCCTCCTGCCTTAGCCTCCTGAGTGCTGAGATTACAGATGTGTGTCGCTACACCCAGTTTATGTGATACTGGAGAACCAAATCCAAGGCCTTAGCCTCAGTCACTATGGTTACCTGCCGAAACCTCTCATTTTTCCTCCCATCAATTCCACATGGCAACCTCATCTTTCCCCCTTCTGTGCCAGTAAAACCAGCAAGGCCTGATCCACAGGGGACAAGCACACTGACACCTGACGGGCCCTGGCAGAGACATAAATAGGAGTCCTTGCACTCACAGAGCCCACCTGTCATGCCAACAAGCAGCACAGTCCCTTCACTGAAACCACCTGACACAGGCTTTGCCCACACAGCCACTCTAGCGCCTTCTCTGCTGCTTCGGCATTCGGGGCTCAGGAGGCCATGAAGTCAGTTCATAGACCTGACTGCCCTCACCCCTTAAATCTCCTAGGCAACACAACTCCAAACATCTCAGCTAAAGTCACAGATTGGAAATGCCTGCGTAATATCATTGGATGTTTCTACAACTTGGTCATTCAAGCAGAAAGAGAAACAAAAAGGTCTCTGGAAACTTTCTCCGTGAGGCAAACAGCACAGCTGGCTCAACCTCCGACACAGAATGACCACGCTAAGATTAAGAGGATGGACGGTCAGGACAGCAAAGTCGCCAAGAAGCTGTGATGTGCACGCTTCCCGGGAGAGTCCTCATGGTGCCCAGCTGAGCAGGAGAGGGCCTGACCGCTCTCCACAGACTCTGCCCTGGCCTCAGAATAGAGGCAGCCACTTCACACACTGACTTGCACAAAGCTTCTCTCACAGGTATGGGAGCAGCAATTGGCTCCAAGTTTGATCCGGGTCTAACTGCTCAGCTTGACGCAGGAGCTGCCAGAGTCCTGAACTCGCCCCTGAGTTGGATACTTCTAGAAGAAGGAAAAAATGCAGCTGTTTCAGCTTCTCCAGCCTTGGAGGGAAAAAAAATCAAAAAACAAACAAACAAAAAAGCTTCCAACAAAGAGCTGGGAGAGACTCAGGACTGATGTCTTTCCTAGACAGATGTTAGAGAGCTAGCCCTTGTAGGGTGGGGAGAGCTGGGCTTGTGTCCCTCAGAGCCAAGGAACAGAAACATGGCTACAGTTACAAGAAAGTCTGTCTCTACCCAAGCCTTACCTGCACATTATTCCAAGTTCACTAGAATATCTGAGCTAACCTCGTCATGTGCAGCATCACTGGGGGCTTCTGATTCAACCCCTTAAACAGGAAACTATGGCCCTTGGTCCAAGTCAAGCCCATCATGTATTTCTGTTTGGTCCTCAGGTCGTACAGATTGTTTTTACAATCTTAAATAGTTGAAAGAGAACAAAATTTATACAGTTCAAAATTCAATGCCCACGAATAAAGCTTTATTGGCACATAGCCATGCACATTTGTTTCCATAACATCTATGGTTGTTTACACACTACAGTGCCAGAGTTGAGTTATTGCTACACAGACCATATGGCCACAAATCCTGAGATAGTTACTGTCTGCTCTTCACAGAAAAGCTGGCTGGCTCCTATTCTAGGGCAGGCCAGCAGGAAAAAAAAAAAAAATCAAGACTGCTACTTCAACAACCTTGCTATGAGAGAGCACCAACGTCCACAAAAATTTATTGACAAAATTAAAAATAATTTCATACTGTGTTTTGTTACAGGTCTATTAACAAGAGAGACAAATTATTTTTCAAGAGGGGATAACATTTTGCTTTACTGAGTTCCAAGTCAGTGAGTGTCCTATTATCAAATTAACTGCAAATGTTTATTTATAAAAACCATTCCTAGCTTGAAGGCCATTGGCCTATGGGCTGTAACTTGCCAATTCCGGCTCGAAGATAAAAAGGAAGGTGACTTTGATTTTATGATTTCATATTTTAGTCCTGTAAGAGCCTAATTAAGAACAAATATAAAAAGTTTTAAATTGGATTTGGACTAACCAACAGTTGTATCATCTTCCTGTGCTATTAAAAAGGCCACATTTTTTTTTTTTTTAAAGAGAGCACACACACTAAACCTTGTTCAAGACTACACATGGGCATTCTGACTTGTGATATAAACCGACATATCAGGAGCATCAATTATGAATCAGACCTTGAGCTTGGTGTGGAATAGGGATGGCAAATGCAATATAAGGAAGTATGACATTTTATCTATAATTTTCGACTTTCAAGAGAGGAATGCCAGTTAAACAACACAACGAAAGTTTGATCCTGACGATGGCACTGACCTAGTGCTGGATCCTGTAAGTACAGTAATTTTTTTATATCTGGGTTAGAGAGTATTCAGTTTCTGTTACTCAGAGCTAAAAAATCTCCACAAGCAGTGCACCTCTTGAAGAGGATTACAAGGGAGAGCATTTTGAAATAATCACAGGGAATGAAATGATACAGCGAATTCAGCCCCTGATGATGCAGTGGCTGGACCTGTTATATCCAGAGCTGTCAACACTCAATTAAAAATACACACAACTTCAACACTTTCCAGGGGATGGAATACTGAAGACTTAAGCACAGGGGAGCATGAGAGGCTAATAGACCACCCAGACAGAATCCAAGACCAAGAAGCCACTGGAGCTCTCAGCCCTCCCACAGAGCTATGAACCAGGAGGGAAGGGAGTGAGGTGGAGGAATCCCAGTGGACTGGGCTAGGCATAGCCTTCATCTGCCTACTTGATGAAGCAAAGAATGACACTCAACTTGGTGTTTCCAAGTTCATTAGATAGATGGGTGTGATGGTACATACCTGTAATCCTAGCTATTCAGGAAGCTGAGGCAGGATTTCAAGTTCAAGGCCAGCCTAAGCAAAAAAAAAAAAAAAAAAAAAAAAAACGTGGGGGATGGGGACGAGGGGGGTGGAGCTGTGGATGTAGTTCAGTGATCAAGAAAAAACAGCAGGGGGCAAAAAAAATCCTTTGGGCCACACTCTACCAATTCACACTTATCCTCTCTCTTCCTACTCCCAGACTTCTCAAGTCATATAATGCCTCTGAACAAACACCCATAAGACGCTATAACTTCATCTTAACTACCACAAGAAGGAATATTTTACCAGATTATCTGAGAAGCTCAGTAAAGATCTTCTTCCTCTAAGACTCTTCAGAGAAGCAGTCTCAAGGCATGGATAAAGTGTGACACTAAGCATGACCTGTAAGCCAGACATGCCTGGTGAAGTCCAGCCAAAGCCAAAGATGCGCTCTGTAGAACAGAATTATTGTTGTGTCTGCTAGGTGTGGGAACAGACAGGACACAAACATTTACTATTTGCTGTATCATAGATACAGTTCCATATGTATTTAATCAGGATAGGACAACAAGTATGAGTGGACAGTGTTGTTTATGGAGCCAAGGTCTTGACAAAGCAGCAGTCAATGGTATAGAATAGTGATTGGTTTTCTCCAGTGTGACAAAAAGTTTATTCAAAAATTATTGATTGAACTCAATATTCTTCTAGATACAAAAATAAGCAAGATGCATTTCTGCCCTCAAACACCTTGATTTCAGTTCCACAAATATCTGTGAACCAAGTGCCTGGAAGGCACAGAGGAGGGAAGGCTTATCACCCTAAAAGGCCTAAGAAGAGAATATGACTGATGTGGCTCCACATGAAAGGGTCACTGAGGTCCTTAGTGCACCAGAGGAATTCGAGTGCTTTCTGCCAACATTTCTTAGCAGTGTTTCCCAAGAAACTAAATCACGGCTTTTCTGGGTCTTTACTGATACAATACCTACCATGTGCTGGTCCCTATACACCAGGAAACCTCTCAGGCATGGAGGGCTGCCACAACAAAAATAGCTCAAGTCAAGGCAAAGGGCTTTCAGAACAGAGGTTCAAGTCACCAGGTGTTCCATGTCTCATAAATGGACTGCTCTGCTGGCAAAGAACCTAAAGATGCATTCTTCTGTACATTATTTATGGAATTCACAAGATGTTTACAATTCTTTCCTGCTTCAATGCTAAGCATGTTTCTAAAATAAGTATTACCTTCACATTGACAAATGAAATCGACTAGAAATGTTCAGAATCATGCTAATAAAGCTTCTATCTGATACTCTAATAGACTTTCCTGCTCATAACCTTGTGGACACCAAAGTGGAATCCAGGAAAGGTGAAGCACATATTTAAATCAGAGAGCTAGGACAAGCTGATAAACTTTCCCTGAACAAATACTTAAAACAATGCCACTGTCTTCATTATATCCAAGGAGGTTAGAAGATTCATACCGTACACGTGTATCTTCTAAAGCAATGGAAGCCAAGTTCTGTATGTGACACAGTGTCTCAATGAAGCAGTGCTGCCTTGTTTCTCGTGAAGAAGTACCATCTTTCAGAGTGTCAGAAATCTCAATGTCTACAATAGACATTAATGAAATTAAATTCGGGGCTTGCTATAAGACCAAAGCTAGGACAAGAGCCTGGAGGAGGAAAAGCAATGCCCCATCATCTAGCTATTCTCAACAGTCCAAGGGACTCTCCCCAAGTCCCCAGAGAGGACAGATGGAGGAAGAAATTTGGTCCCCAGAGCTACAGAATCACTCTGGTCACCACTGGTCATCATTAAAGCTTTGTAGGCCATCGAGCCCCAGATCCAGAAACCAAGAGGAAGCACCTATCTCTGGCTCAGGCCATCCACCAGAGAAACAACTACATAAAACAGATGCTTTGCAATAGTGACAAAATTAGCAAAATTGAGATCTTCAAAACCACCTCACACTAAGCTGGCTGCAATAGCTCGACTGTTTTCCCATGATAAATAATAAAGAATAATGCACTCAACACACTGTGGAATAGTTAAAAAGTCTGAAAAAAAAAAACCATCCCACAAAATAAATGCTCTTGGGAGATAAAAAGGAAAAGGAGGAAAAGACAAACATTTTTCTCCCTCAGAAATTCTGAATAGCAAGGCAACTTGGATTGCTTTTTTATTGCTATTCCCAGGCAAAATCCTTCTGAGGTTTCTGGTTCTGCACAGGTTTTCCCCCACATTCTTAGAAACAAACATTTCCCCAAACCTCCAAGTGTTTGATGAAGTCTGAGGATGTGAAAACTAAGATCTTCCCGAACAAAGTAGTTCCCTTGCCTTACAACTCCCTGGAGAGTAGAAATCAGCCAAGGTCAAAGACTAGGTCTGCTTAAGAAGACACGATGATCTTACTGGTTGGGACTTTATAGGGCCTTATATGTTTTAGTAGCAAAATCTTTTGCTATCCCTTTGCAAAGAGGGAAAGGGGGGGCACGGATACTCCATCCCTGTCAGTAATATTTTCTTTCTTTGGTGGTGGTGGTGGTACTGGAGACTGAGCCCAGGGCCTTGACACTAAACTACACCCCAGTCCACTTTTTATTTTGGATTTTGAGACAAGCTCTTGCTGAAGTGCCCAGGCTGGGCTCAAACTTGTGATCCTCCTGTCTCAGGCTCCTACTACTAGGATTACAGCCTGCACCACCAGGCCCAGTTCTTGCCAGTGATCTTGAATCACACAACCTGGGAAGAGAATACAGCCAAAGTCACCCCCCTACTTCCCCATTCCCTAGGTTCTCAATGATATTACACTGTTGAGTGATGGCCACGTTTACATCACAAGGCTCCCATGCCAAGGCCTGGAGCTCTGCCCACAACCGTCAGTACTCCAGCCCTTTTACCGCCTGGAAGCAGACATCAGCTGCAGGGAAGCCACTATGCAGAACTTTCTGCCATTCTGCCTGGATAGTCTCACCAGGTACTGAGGCACCTGTGGACACCAGACCAGTACTTTCTACAGGACAGTTCTGTAGCTTTCGTTGCTGTATCTGTCTCAAAGCCTCAGGCTCCTCTTGTATATATTAGGAATAAAAGCACACACTCACAGACTTGAAAGAATTCAACAAGATAATGTTTGCAATGCATTTGTACCAGGGCATGGAGACAGAACTCGCTCCCATTTCTACAAGCTTCTAGGTGGCAGGAATGCGGCTGGATCTGTGGTACAAATGTAACCCCATGCTATCCAGCCTAACGCATGCTCACAATAAGTGAGATTTTAGAATAAGAAAACATATCACAAAAATGCACTATGATAATTAAAGCAGCACATCAACAGCACAAAAATGCATAGAACAGAAGAGATTACAGTGCACACAAGACTATAACATATTCATAGTTAATGACAAAACATTAGGAAGAAAAATTATTAAAAACACTAGTATAATAGGAGTAGCCATCTGGAAAAATATTAATTTGGACCCCTATGTCATAACATGAGGACTTCAGAGAGTTTGAATATTTGAAACATAAAATATAAGATCACAAAAGTACATAAAAATATACCTTGTGGGACTGTAATATGATTTAGCTACTTTGGAAGACAACCTGTCACTTACTCAATTGATAAAACATAGCCACTATTTGACCCAGCAATTCCACACTTTGAAATATATATAGTGAGACAGCTCCAGATGACAGAAACATAAAGATATGCATATATACCCAAGAGAAATGAAAGCAGGTGTCCACCAAAAAAAATATTTTATATGGTTAGAGCAGTATTATTCATGATTATTCAAGAAGTAGAAAGAACCCAAATTTCACCAATGGAAGACTGGATAAACAGAATGTGTTACATCCATACGTACCCATCCAATGGGGTATTCTTTAGCCATAAAAATGAATGAAGTACTGAGAGTGTTCAACTTGGATCGAACTTTGGAGACTGAAAAAGCTGGTCAAAAGAGTCTACGTATTGTATGGTCCCACTCAGAGGCAAGTTCACAACAGGGAAGTCTAGAGAGAAATCCAGTAGATTAGTGGTGGCCCAGGGCTGGAGTGCGGAGAGAGGGCTGCTAACAGGACAAACGGGGATCACTGGAAGTATGAAGGGGGTTTAGAGGTGATGCATTAATTGTTACAAACTGGCTGTAATGGTGGCACATATCTGTGAATAAACTGTGTTCACTTTAAATGGTGAACTGTATGCATATAAATGATATCTCAATAAAGATGTTTAGAAAAAATAAAACAAGAGTTTTTAAAATATAATTTTAGGGACTGATTTTGTAAGTGGAAGACCCAGACCCATAAAAGAAGATAATTTGACAAGAAGATTAAAAAAAAAAAACTTACTTTAGAAAAGTAAACAGAAAAGACCAGAAAATAGGAAATCTTGGAAGTTCATATCCAGAGGGAAAACTTCCTTAACACATTAAAACTTCTACAGAATTAATTTTTGAAGACTAATAATTTCAATGCCTATGAGGAGTCTCGGGTACTCACGCTTGTACATTCTCTCTCTCTCTCTCTCTCTCTCTCTCTCTCTCACGCACTCCCAAATAGAGAAAAAAATGTTCAACTTAACTCAAAATGAAAAGAAATGTAGGTTAAATCGGAAAGAGCCAATGTAAAATGATACCTTTGCCCAAAGAGGCAAGGGCTAATGATACTGTCTTGGTAACAGTGTGGCAAAGCCGACCCCTAGCCAATCTGCAGGTTATAACACAAAAAGGACAAACCAGGCCAGAAATGGTGGTGTCTGCCTATAATCCCAGCAATGGTGGTGTCTGCCTATAATCCCAGCTACCTGGGAAGTTGATGTAAGAGAGTCAAGTCAGTCCAGGAGTTCAAGACTAGCCTGGGTAACATAGGACCGCCGAAAGCAAGCAAGCCGTGTGTGGTAGGGCACACCGGTAAGTCTAGCACTCTGGGAGGATGAATCAGGAGGAACACAAGTTCAAGCCCTGCTTGCTCAATGTATTAAAGCCTGGTCTCAGAATAAAACATTTTTTTAAAAAGTTTAAGACCTGGGAATGTAGCTTAGTGCAAAGCTTTGGGCTGGATCTCCATTACTGAAATCAATTTTTTAAAAAGAAATTCCCAGGAGAACAACTTGGAAACATTTATTAAACACACGTGGACTAGAGGAATAGCGTAGTGACTAGAATGCTTGTCTAGCAAGTGCAAGTCCTGAGCTTGACTGTCTAGCCAGGTGCAATGTCACATGCTCATAATCCCAGCACTCAGGAGGCTGAGGCAGGATGATTGCTCACAGTTCAAAGCCAGCCTGAGTTACATAATGAGTTCGAAACTGTAGAGCAAGACCCTGTCTCAAAAAAATTGTTTTAAAAAAGTATAAACATACACATCCTTTGATCCCGCAATTTTATCCTGGGATTTATGGTGCAGATATCGCCATTTCTCTGAAATGATCTACATTCAGGGTGGCATTGTTTGTTATAGGAAAATCACTGGGGAAAAACGTAATGCTCCGTAACTATGTAACTGGCATGACCTCCACATAAAGGAAATACCAAGAAGCAACGCAAGGAACAGCGCTCTGCTGGATGAGCCAACAGCGCTGCGCTCCACGTGGGGGAAGCGATGAATCAGGCCCCTGGGCCGCTCCGAACAGACCAGAGCAAGGGAGTGTACGGACAGGGGGTAGGGTGGTGCTTATTTTTTTACTGTACTTTTCTGCTCTTTCAAACTCTGGAGGTGAAAAGGAGGAAAGAGCCAGGAGGAAAGGTAAGAAAAGGGAGGGAGAAAAGAAAGAATGGAGATGTAATAAAAGAGGGAAATGAAAGGGGAGAAGGAGGAAAGGGAGGAGCCGGAGGGTTATTACAGAGAGGAGAGAGATCACCTAGATGAATGCAATCCTGACAGGTGTTATCACGCAGGGCGGAACTGTAGGAATTTCCATGTTCCAGTTTACAAATTTCTGCTGCTCATGCGTAAGTTATAATAAGCATGCGTGACTTTTACTTTAAAAATATAGATGTAAAGGTGCATTTGCATGAAAGTATAGACATGAAATTAGTACACTGACCTCTTTCCTGGATGAAATAGTCCTCTGAAACGTGTAGCTGATGTGTGTTACATTATATTATTATGTTATTTCAAATTATTTTTTAAATAGCTCCATCGGAAGTTAAAAGTAACCAAAAAAGAAACACTGACTTTGTCCAGTTGGGCCCAACCAGCTTAGAAATCTGATCCTTGTCCTGGCTGAGACTCAACCATAAGTGAGAATGGGAGCAAAACTTGGAAAACAGGGTGCTTTAGAGGCTGCAATACCCACTCTAGGCCAGAACCCTTGGCGCTACCTGAATCTCCAACACTTTTCCTCTCCATCAGCCCCTCCCCCTCCATCCTACTATTGGAAGGAGGAAACCAAGGAACCGCAGCCAGGAGCAGGGTTCCAGGGTCAGGGACAGGCCCAGCCCTTCATCTCCGCCGGTCTCAGTGCCCAATTCACTCTCTGTAGAAGCAGCATAACACGCTGGAGGGAAAGGCCAGCCCTCCCCCGCCCACAATCTGAAAATAACTACAGAGGGACGTGCAAATATGTCCCCAGACTGAGCTCCCATCCTGTAAGTACACTTTGCGAAGTGTCTCTGTGCAGAAGAGGCCCTCACTCTGATTACTTAGGGTCTCTCTTGGCAGCCGTGATCCCATCGTCCCCTTGGCCCGCTCCCCCACCCCCACCCCCACCCCCGGGGCTGCATGGGCCTTCCCGCCGAATCAATGGCATCTTGTCTGTGGTCTTGACCCTGCTCCAAGTGATGAACCAACTTCATTGGGAGCGTCTGCTGAGGGCCCTCTGAGAAGAGCCATTGTTCCCACACTTGTCCAAAGCCTCCATTGAGGGCCGGCCGCGAGCGTGGTTGGGGGACATTCATCGCCAGGATCATTTGCCAGCAAACGAGAGACAGCTGTTGGGCTCGAATGGCATGCGGCTGAATGCTGCCTCTGGTGAGATTTATTTTCCAAGGGAGAAGACCCCCTCACTTATCTTTCCTTCCAAAGTTTCAGAAACGACAAGAATGCTCACCTTCGCCTGTCAAGCCAGAGTCTACGGTCATCCAATAATCACATGGCCAGGAGGTGCCAGGGGAGCAAACCATGGCCTTACGTACCCACACAGAGACACACGACACAGCCTACCCCACTGCCTCCTGGGAGCCATGTCCACACGGCCAGCGGCCATGCCTTGTCTCTCTTCTCCCTTTGCCCATGGCAGAACTGAGTCCCACACTCAACAGGGACCTCTGAGAGCTCCAGGCTTGATTCAAAGGGGCAGGTGAGAAACCTGACAGACTCCAGGGAATCTTCAGGAACAAACTAAACGTCTACCTACGTGCCAAATACTCTACACCACATATTAGGGTACACGATACCAGCTGTGGGCCAGGTCTGGGACACTGGGAACAGGAACCCACCTAACCACTCTAGTGAGGTGCAAACAGGGTCCTGTGTGGAGCGTGACAGCTGGGGTCAGATGTAACTGAGGACAGCTTTCAGGAGGAGGGGGCACAGGATAAAGGTGGTGGCAGTCTGACGCCGGCTCCCTGTTATAAGGAACAGAAAGACTGAAGGTCGGCCTGGGGCAGCTGGTGTCAGAGGGGCACCTGGAAGACAGGCACACATACAGGCTTCTCCTTGGGGAAGGCTAGCTCATCAGGCCAGGGCTCTCTCCAGAGACAGCCACAGAGTCCCAGCCTTGGCTGGGAGCAACGCTTCTGTCCCTGAGGTACACTAAGACGGCTGGACTGCAGCTGGGGGATTTGACCTCATTTGGCTGTGGGCCAGGCTTGAAGCCATCTGAGGAAGGAGATGAAAGGTAGCCTCACCAAGCCAAACCAGGCAGCAGAATGTGCCCTAGAGTCAGCAGAGCTGCGCTGGGACCCTGCCGGGTGAGCTGAGAGCCTCGGCTTGGACTACCTCTGGCCTCCATGTCTGGCCTTGATCCCTCCCATTCTCAGAGTAACGATAATCACTTGGACTGCTGGGTCCCTGCTTCCCCACCCCCTCATCCAGGCCTGATTCTGCTGGCCTGGAATAAGATGAAAGTGTCTGATAGGAAAGCTTTGGGAAGCCTTTTATTAACATTCCTAGCTTACCCTAGCTCAGGAGAACAAGTTCCTGCATTCCAAAGGACTTTTGCTCGAGTGAAGCAATGCCAACAATGTCAGTGAAAGGGTCTAAGATGCTTTTCTTATGGGGGCCTGGCTGGGTGTTCAGGCAGCCACGGACGGCACAGGAACCTGTGCGGGGTGGCACTGGGCAGCTCACTCTCTCACCACTGCCTTTCAGGAGTCCCCAGGGATCAAAGGAGACAAAGAGCAGAAATGCCCAAGGGAGGACGCAGATGAGGGGGCGGTGAACACGGCCAGGGGCAGATGTGGGCAGCTAGGGTTTAGGTGCCCCTTCTGGCAGTAACAGCTGCCCAGTCGGTAGCTGCATGACAGGTAAGTTAAAGTCTCTAGCCTCTGTCTACCTCTTAGAGAAAAAGCCATCACAGGACTGTTGACATACCTCCCTAGAATATTTGTGAAGGGAGCAGCGGAACATATTTTGAATTAAAAAGTAAAAGATACTGGCATTGTTTTTAATAATCACTCTTGATCCTGACCTCCACTTAATAACTAGAAGGCAGTAGCAGAGCAGAAAGAGGAAGCATCAGAGTTGATAGTGGGGGCTCCCTGAAGGCAGAGATGATGCTAGAAGTGGGGAAGAGCGAGGCGGATGTGTCCCCAGTCAGCCCTGTCCTTCCCAGGCAGTGGCCAGTGCTACTCCTGCCCCACAGTAGCACCCAGGAAGCAGCCGCCGGAGTCACCAAGCACAGCACACTCCCCGAGCAGAGGTCCTTCTAGAGCTGCAGGTAGCATTGATGACACACAAGCACCAATCCTGTGACTGCACAGGGCTTTCCCACCTCTGTGCTTTGCAAACTCACCTTGGAGGGGGGCCCAGTGGCATGGAACGTCCTGCTGGCTGTAAGACTGACGTGTCGTTCACTCTCCTGAGTCTGTCACTGCGCCTTCCATTCCTGCTTCACCACAACCCCTCTATCTATTGGCTCATCTCATCAGGTAATCACAAGTAAGATTCCTACCTGTGACTGGTCTCCATGACTAAGACCAACTGCCGTCCAGACATAAACACTTCTGGGTTGAGAAAGAGTCTAGAGCAAATTAGTATTGGCTAAGGTGGCCTAGCCTGAGTTCCCTTAGCCTAGAACTGGAATTCCCAACACAACATTAGACCACTATATTAACATTTACTCAGTGCTTTCTATTAAAATATTTATCCATAGTTTTTCATTGATGTTCCCAACAAGGCTGTGACAGAGAAAGAGCAGTGATTACTACGGGCAGGGAAAACTGAGACTTGAGCAATAATGGACTAGAGAGACAATATCTCCTACCGATGGGTTTAGATAGATACAGGAGATGACTTTCCTCTATGAGCTGGCTTCCTCCTCCTAACGGCAGCATTGCCGAAAGCGAAGGTGGGCACTGGAAATAAACGGGGCAGACACATGGCCAATTCTGCCCAAATGCTTACCTCACTGCTACCCACCGCCATCAACTAGCATTTCAGGGCTCAACTACGGACACTTAAGACTTATTACCAAGCTCTCCAAGTACAAAATTTCATTCAATCCTTGCAAATCCCTAAGGAGGACAGATCAGCCCTTTGTGATTAAGAAATTGAGGCTCAGAAGGAGTCATTTCTCAGTAAGTCCTAAGTGTCCAGTGGTGACACACACCAGGTTTGCATGGAGCCAAACACTGACACTTTGAATACCATTATACTCCCTACAACCAAAACTAGATTCAAACAGCCTGAGCAGCAAAGAATGAAGCATTTGACATTTTTTAAAGAGAAGCAATTTGGAGATCATAGTGGAGCTCAGGGCCATTCAGCTGTATTCCTTTCTTCACTATGCAGTGAGAACATGAACCATCCTCAAGGGATCCCAGGTAATGTCCTACCCCCGCCACTAATGAGCTGGAGACCCGAGGGCTTTCTCCATGTCCCTCTTGAATTCTCAGCCCCAACTCAGTAAAAAGTAGCTACTGTGATAGGCTTGTAATACCTTGACCTCTTGGGAAAGTATAAAGCAGGATATGCCAGGATTTTTTTTTTTTTTTTTCTGTAGGAAACCAGAATGTGGGCTGGAGGAATAGCTCAGTGATTAAAGTGCAAGGCCCTGGGTTCAATTCCCCAGCACCACATAAGCACGGTGTGGTTGTGCACATCCATAATCTCAGCACTCAGGAAGCTGAGGCAAGAGGATTGCTGTGAGTCTGAGGCCAGCCTGGGCTATGCAGTGATTCCAGGATCAGCTTTGACTGCACAGCAAGACCCTGCCTCAAAACAAACAAACAAAGAAACCTGAATGGGTCTGAATTCAAAGTAGTCTAACAGGGGGTGTTCTGAATCCAAGTTAGTGTAGTAGGTGTAGAGCTGGCTTCTCAGGAGAGGCTGTGGCTGCGGGCTGGAAAGCTCAACATCACAGCGTGCAAGATACTCTGAGAGTTAAGATCCAAGCTTCCTGGCAGGGGTCGGCTCTCTTCACCCATGTCTCCACGATTACCCCTCTCTGCCCTCAAGCCCAGCATATAGCACTCTAGTGTGCGGCGGCCTTTGCTCTTTACTCTACCTGAAACTTAGCCCTGGTTGTCTGTGTGGCAGGTTCCTCTTTCCCACTCATACCTCAATTTAAATGTCACCTCCTCTCCATAGCCCCCCTGGCAGACCCAGGTACTCCACCACCACCACCAAATTGCTCTCGCACCCCTGTTCACTCTCTTCATGTTACTTACCACTACCCAAAGCGATTCTTTTTCAGAACTGAGTCTAAGATCCATCAGGATAGGAGCCTTGCTAATACTATTCCTGGCTTATTACCTAGACAGTGCTTGGCACATTGAGATATTTTTTTAAAAATGCCTATCATGTGAATACAAAATTCTTTGGTGAAAGGGGCTGTTTAAGGATATCAGAAAAGTTTATTTCAATGTCACAAATCCTTTGAGCCAGAAAGGACTGTGGGGCTGACATGTGAACTTAAGAAAACAAAAATGAAGATCTTTACTGTCCCAGCACTTGAATAATGAACATCCCAGTGGATTCAGGACTTGAGCATGCAGGTCCAGTGGTGTGAGGCAGAAACCAAACCCTAACAGCAAATGGACGGGTCAGATGCCAGACTAGCTAGGAGAAAGAGGTATCTATCGACAAACAACATTCAGTGCCGAGAACGAATGATAGGAAAACAGTCAACCAGAGCCAACCTCAGGGATGTTTCTATTTTCTGAAAACTTGAGGCTTTAGCTCTTGGCTTTAAATACAGTTGAATTCACTGCCCACCCACTGGGCCCACACCCAAAAGGGTCAGGGCTTCTTCTGCCCACACTCTAAGACTCCAGCAGCTTGGGGCCAGGCAAGGCACACCACGGAGCAAAACAAATAGGGTGCCATTTATTCTTGGTCCAAATGGCTCCTTGCCACACTTAACTTCTGAACCCCCCCCCCCCAAGGCTTTAAAAACACAAAGAAAAGCAACTATTGTTTATTTAAGCAGAAATAGAGATGATAAAACAAAATAGATCAGGGGCCAGACCTGTCCAAGTAATCTAGACTGAGGTAAGAAGGGAGCAACTGGAAACAGTGATTTTGACTGTGTCAATCTCCAAGGTAGAAAAGGGCAAAATGAACCCCTACCTCACAAAGTCTAGCGATCCTGTGTGCAATCAATCCGGTTCTGGAAAAATCCAATTCTACTGTTTTCTACACGATTTGACAAACATTTGGTCTTTGGCTCTTGGCCATGACCTGTACTTAGCAACACAGACCCAAAGATGACTAAGAGCCCAGGCATTCAGAGTAGCTGAAGGCAAATGAAAAATATAAAACTATTAAAAGTCAGCCCAACCATCCCAGGACCGAGGGAGGGTAGGCAGAAGCAGCCCCTCCTCTCTGTGATGATGGGATTCTGGTACCTTCTACCACAGCTCTGATGGCCAAATGTGAACTCTGGAATCAGACGTAAGGGCAGGCTATTATCATAACCTCCTGGGAAAAGGGCCTTGGTCAGTCCAGCATGAGAATAAAAATAACCCCTCCGTGGAGTGCACACAGGGCAGAGGAGTCTCTTCCCATCTTTTCCCACAGAACACTGCTTCAACTTGTACGGTTGCCCTCATATGACAAATTCTGCTTCAAATCCAAATTATTTATAGGCTTCTAGTAACACAGCTGGACTATAAGCAAACTCCTACATTTTCCCTTTATTCCCCATACCCACTCCTCTCTCTGTGCCTTTCAAATAGGATACTGTCAAGTAGGTACTTTTTTATTTGTATGTGTTCTACCTAATGGGTCCATTTTATGCATGTTTAAGGACTGTCAATATTGTCCAAAGTTCTAAGCTGCTTCTGGCTCTTCAGTCAGAACTACATCTTAAAGATCCATCTAAGTTACTGGATGGCCATCTGACCCGTTACTTCTGCAGCTATAGAATTCTCTATGATGTGCAGCTGCCGGTTTGCCTAGTCCCTCTCCAGGAGACAACCTGACTGCTTCTCATTGTCTTCTACAACAAATAATGATTCAGAGGTCATCCTCAATCTTGCCTCTGAGGGCCCAATTGCTGCACTACATGGTAAGTGCATATCCAATGAGACTAAGAAAAGACACATTACTGTCTAGACCGGCTGCATTAGCCTGTACTCCCTCGGCAGGGTGCGAGGGCTGCCAATCCCAACGTCCCTGCAAGTACTTGGCCCTGAGCAGCTTGTGCACTTCTGCCAGACTACTGAGTGGTTGTATCGGTTGGGTTGTCTCTGATGAGGGCAGGAACATATGCATTTTTTAGACGCTTGCTACTTTGGGATTTTTCACCTGAAAACTCCTGTTCGTCCCCATTATTTCAGATTTCTGGTTTTTAACTGGTTGATTTGCAGGAATTCCTTGCACATCCTAAATGTTAACAATCTGAATATTTTAGACATGGTAATACCCTCTTTCTATCTGCCTGCTGCTTATTAACTTCTCCAGGGTGTCTGCAGGCAAACAGAGTTCTTGATCCTGGGCTTCTCAAAAAACCTGGAGCAACCAGCCCTTCTCTGTCATCCAATTCTTATTTCTTGAGCCCTCATAATATATGACACATGGGGTTAAGTGCTATAAACACACACACACACACACACACACACACACACACACACACACACACACAAAACCCCAGACTACTGGAAAATCCAGATCGTCCATTAACACAACGACCATGGCCATGGAGGGCTGTGCAAGGTGCACTGAGGGTGGAAGGCAGTGTGTGCCCAAGGCGAAGCCATGAAGCCTTGATGAGTCCTGACAAATAATCCTGTCAAGCACTCCTGAGGAGAGAGCACTTCTGGCCAATGAACCTGATGTGTAAAACCCAAGGGGGACAGCTATAAGAAGTCCAGTGTGGCTGGGGCACAGGATCAAGTGAGGGATGCCTACAAAGGCTAGACCGAGGAACATGCATGTACCAAAGGGACCCAGTGAATATAAGAATAACATGCCTTTTTTGCTGTTCCCACAGCCACTGGACAATTAGCACAGGTTAAGACACTTGGACTTAACTCTAGTAGCCATATACTGTCTCTGAGAAAAGCCCACAACAGAAAATCCTAGAAAGACAAGTTAAACTATCAAGATAAGTATGGGTCTGGATGGGTCTGGATAGTCCTGAAAGAAATGCAGAGTTTCTCTTCCTGACGTCAGTTCTCAGCCACAAAACTTTCCAACTGCCAAGTGTACTCGTGCCGGAAATGGACTAAATAAAGTCATCAATGACACATCAGAATCCTTCTCAAGACGTCTGCCAGGCAGCTGATTCCTCCTGAATCTAAACCATTTTCATAGTCAATAATGGTAATTTTTTCCTCTAAGCCATGGGACTTCCCTTTTTTCCAAAACAGAGAAGAAATCCAAAAGCACAGACAAGGACAGAAGAGCAGGACGGCATGGAGGCTTCCCGAGGAGCTCGCCGTTCCTCCAGTCCAACGGAACCAGGGCTCCTTGAATTCTCCTTGCCTTCCTCCAGCAGCCTCAATCTTTGTTCAGCAGGAAAATGCTATTGGACAAGTCTCATCCTTTGAGAGCATGACGTAGATAGCAAAAGGAGGGGAGGGGTCACCCAACACCCTCTCTCCTCCTATGCATGACTGTGGATACACTTGCTCAAATTATACTTGTTACCTATTAATTCTTTAGGCTACATGGAAAACAGGGAGCCAAGCCTCAAAAGAGTCCTTCCTCTTAGACCCCCCATCTGTACATGGGATTTTGTGATTAATCCAATCTGCTTTGCCCCAGGCCAGCCGTCAGAGCACCTGGGTCATTACTGACTTTGCAGCTGTTACACACACTGAAGGTATTCCCAGTACAACCTGTAGCCAC
The DNA here is from genome assembly GCA_004027205.1 of Ctenodactylus gundi. Lineage (NCBI taxonomy): Eukaryota > Metazoa > Chordata > Mammalia > Rodentia > Ctenodactylidae > Ctenodactylus > Ctenodactylus gundi. The sequence goes on from PVKB01004547.1 coordinate 40,327, forward strand.
TTTTGCTCTGAGATGACTACCAACCCTCTTGCCAGGGAAGTCTTTAAGTGTCTAAGGCCACTTGTACTCTCTTTGGGCCTCCTGTTGGACAAGAGGCTCCCACTGCCATCTCCTGCCGTGAGTGAGCCCATGGCCTTCCACAGAGAATGAAGGATTGTGCTTATCAATAAACATCCTGCACCTCCCTGCATCCTGGTGGATGGCGCGGGAGTCTACATCCTTACCTCAGTTCAGAGAAGCAAAGCCCACTCACTCGAGAGATCTGCTAACAAACCAGCCTCCCCAAAGTCTCATTCAACCCCAAGGAGACTTTCTGGCAGGAGTAGGGAGGGAGTTTTGCTGCTGGAGGATCTGATCTCAGAAACAGCAGCTACCGTTTCTCTCTGGGAATCAAGCGGAATTCTCCTCTCAAGGGAACCAGAGCATGGTGGCCAGGGAAACACCTGGATCCCATAACTTTCAGGGTTATCTGCTGTCAGCCAGAACTGTTTACAGTTACACACACCAAACCCACATCGGATGATGGGAGACAGACGCTTGTCAGCTGGGAAGGCAGATCAATGGGAAAATTATTTTAGTCATTGCTGAGCATCCATGTTTGGAACTTATATCCAAACAATGTGACATTCTCATGCTCCACCAGCATGGTGCCCTTGCCTCCTCTGACACTTGTTTCCAGGGAACATGGAATGGCAGAGGAAGGGGCTGTGCACAGGCTGGGCCTGCTGATCCCACCCCTCCCGTCTGTGGTCAGGTCACAGTGCTACGTAAGGACTCACAGAAGGAGGACAAAGGCTCCTTTTCATGGTAACTACAGCACACACCTAAATAAGGCCAAATGGGGCTTTGCAGCAGCCCAGGTGGAGCAAGGCTTGTGGGCCCGATGAGAGGTGGACACCCTACTGAATGACTCAGTCTCCTCTTCCAGGTGAGGGAGATGCTGAGAACAAGCCCTGGCTTCTGAGGCCAGAATCTCTTGGGGGAAGCCTGGAGGTCCAGCCATAGCTACTCTCCTTGACATGACAGACAGTGTCAGACTACCAGACACTCAGGGAGAAGAGGTAGGGTGCCATCTCTTTTCTGCGCCTTTCTGGTCTCAGATTCTCAGTGAGAATCTCCTTTCTGAACTCAAAACCCATTGCTGAATAGAACTGGAAGAAAAAAGAGAGGAAATGGGAGACAGGGGGAGGGTAAGAAAGCAAATGAGAGATGGAGGCAGAGAGAGCACTGCCTGTGAGGGAACAGGTGTGGGAGCAACAGGCATCCTGAAGCAGCTCGCACTCACTTGACCCAACCTGCTTTACCCCAGGCCAGTAGGCCAGCTGTCAGGGCATCTGGGCCATTATTGACTTGAGGTAGAGACAGACTTCCATTGACTTCAGTGGGATACAGGGTCCTCTCACTCAAATACCTATGAGAGCTTTCTCAGGAGATACACAAGGACTCCTGGCACCTTAAACTACCACTGTGCACCTGTGCTCCTGTCATACAGACCACCTCATTTGACCATTTCACATGCCATGAGTCCAGTAACACCCACAGTAGAGGCCCCCATCTCAAAAGCATGCCGAGACGTAGGTGTCAAGGTTGACCGAGTCCTGAGGAGTATACTTGGCAGGCAGTCCTACAGGGAGGGCATTTCAGGCCAGTGGACCAACAGTGGCCAGAGTCCAAGGCGGACAGCTAGTGGTGGGGGTATAGAGTGAGCATGAAGAATGGCCAACTCTGCCCTGCCTGTCCAGGACTGGCCACACTGCATTGGGCCCTAGAGTAGCAAATGTGAGATTATATGATACTTAGTGCCCTTGCCCAATGTCTGCCATGTCACCATCTTCCTACTGTGCAAGGAAAGGCCAAGGCAAAGCCACAAACGGCTTCTATAAGCTGCAGTGCTTGCAGAAGTGCTGCACATCTTTATTTTTTCTGAGTATGTACAACTAAAAAGACGGCCTGAAAAGTACTAACAACGCAAAGAGCAACTGGGTGGTGACCTTCTCCAGCTCATAAGGACCCTGGGGACACTCAAGATCATGAAGATGACATTAAAATGCCCTAGGCAAACTTGCCACCCAAAAGGTTCCAGCCCTCAAACCAGAGGCACGAAGCGCCCTAGCAGAGTCCCTTCCAAAAGGACCACATTTGAGATTCAGTAAATCAGCTCAGTATGTTCTAGAACTGTGGATATTAAATAAAAGAAGTCAGTGAAACCTCAAACAATAAGCTCATTCAACATAATCTTTCTTCTGCCCCCATCTGGGGACTTGAATATAGTTAACATGAATAAATCCTGTTGTGCAAAAACTGGATGGGGGAAGGGTGGAAGGAAATGGCAAGATTCCCATTTGGTCTAATAAGAAGGCTAAGACAAAAACCCAAAAGGATGCGAGCGCGCCAGGGTAGCCCTAGGAGAAGGCGGCAACAGTTTGCAGCACAGGTAAGGAGTATCTGGAATGCACTTACACAAGCTCTCTCGGCAGCTCCACTGCAAAAGGCAGCCCTCCCGCTCTCCCCGGAGACCAGGAGGAGGCCCTAGGGCTGCCTCAAACCTGAACCACCAGCACACTAGAGCTGATCCCATCTCAAGGAAGTCTCACTACAAATACTCAGCCACCACAGTATTGGTCTATGTTCCCTACAGGCAGTTCTGCCTTCTTGAGAAAGACGCATGGGTGGAATTCTGCAGAGCATAGGCACCTGAGTCTGGTTCCCCTCACTTAGCATTCTGGAACGTATCCCAAGTGGTTCCTATGGTCTGCTTGTTTTCTAGCCTCAGACATTCCCTTCCTTGTCAGAGTCTTAACGATCGCTTCTAGCTCACCTTCGCTACCAGATTCTTGCTCTGAAGGCATTCAGTAAAGACTTGGGAATAAGGTGACACATCATGTCTGGTTGCTCAAGATTAAGAGCTTTTGGGGTTGTGGGACTTTGAGCAAAGTCCCAGGGAAATGGAGAGAGCTGATGACCCGCCTTGGGGAAGCTACGCTGGAGGACAGGAGTCCGCGTTCACCTCCATAGCACTCCTGCTGGTGTGTATCAAGGTGCACCCTCCAGCTAACAGCGGACTCTCCTTTACGGTTTGATCAGAAACAGAGGGCTGACTGTGGTTCAGCTTCCAAACAAGCTCACTCCCTTCACCAGGCCTGCAGCTGCCTTGGAAGTGAGATGAGAACACTAGGGTCTGCTTAGAAAATACAGAGCAAAGGGGCTGGAGGAATGGCTCAGCGGTTAAAGCGCTTGCCTAGCAAGCGCTGCATCCAGTGCTAAGTGCCTATTCATGGTAGTGCTAGCTTGTAAACCCAAGCTGAGGCAGGAAGATTCCAAATTCAAGTCTAGGCTGGGCACAAAGTGACTTAGAGAGATGCCTCCCCCCACCCAAAGGGATAAGATGGAGCTCAGACACCAACAGACTTCTATCAGTGGGGTACCCCACATTCTTCTCGATACTTAGTTCCCACTAGGGCTCTGACATCACTGCCCCTGCCTCTGTGCTTGTACCCCTCCAATGCAACACACCAGGCGATTCTGGCACTTCGTGTTTCTATATATTCTCCTCTCCCCACTCAATGGAGTTTTTGTTTTGAGACTAACTAGAGGGAACATGAGAACCAAATCATTAAAATTTAGCCAAGTGCCCAAAGCTCTAGTTAGAATTTAAGGGTTTCTCCTAGAAAAAGGTACTGAGATCTCATAGAAAAGTCAGGAAGGATCAGGCTATGGCTCCACAGACAAGTCTGCAGCATAAGCACTTCCCTGCCCATCTCCTTTCTAGCTGTCGCAGAAAGCTCATATGGAAGCCAGGGTTGGGGGTACATACCTGTAATCCCAGCACTCTGGTAGGCTGAAGTAGAAGGATTGAAATTCAAGCTTTGCTTGGGCAAATTAGGGAGACTCTGTCTTAATATTTTAAAAGGGCTGGGGATATAGCTCAGTGCAAAAGCCACAGGTTCAATTCCTTGTACAACCAGAAAGAAGAGAAAGGCTGTCTAGGAAGGCAGGGTTGTCTGGCACTAGGTGAGCAGCCTAGCTCAGATCTCCCAAAAGCTTTGAAAAGCACAGGACGGGCATAGCTGGTTCCAAAATTCACTATAATGACTGTCACTTGAAGGAAACAATAACATAACAGATGATTAGGATTTTTTTTTAACTTGCAGCACTGGGAATTGAACCTAAGGTCTGAACACTGAGCTACAAACCCACCCCCTATTTTTTATTTATTTATTTATTTATTTGGAGACAGGGTCTCACTAAGTCATGCAGGCTAAAGTCAAACTTGCAATCCTCCTCCCTCGGCCTCCCAGAGCGCTGGGATAACAGGCCTGTGTCACCATGCCCGCTGGTTTAGGGGCATTTGCTCCCTTCAGTTAATGTTCCCAAAGTATTTATCAGTAGCTCTTATAGGTTACTCAACCAAGCAGCCTGGCAGGCAGATTAGTAATTATTACCCTCAATGTACACAGGAAGAAATAAGGTCCAGAAAGTTTAATTGACTTGTTCAAAGTTACACAGCAAGTTAGTGGCAAAAGCCAAATTAGAAGGCCAAGCCCCTGTGTGGCCAGAACAGTGCGCGGCGCCATGATGATCCCCAACCCTCCATCAGAAGCACAGGCCGAGCCAGGTTCGCGTCCTGGGGAGCCTGGGGGCCAGGGGAGCTGCTAGAGAGGCCAGACAGGCTCATACTCACAAGCAGAGACCTGCAGGATCCTTCTTTGTACCACCAGACAGCAACACCCCTGTGCTGGAACAGACAGAAAGAAGGCTAAGGTCGAGGAAGCCAAGGCAGCCATCTCCACATCTGGAACTTGACTTCTAATGGCTGCTTCACTTCCCTTTGCGAACCAGGTCTGCTCTTCAGAGGCAGAGCACGAGTACATGCACTTGCCTGGGATTCACTCATTCACCCATTCACCAGCCATGTTCCTGGTGCCTGGGGTTGGGAGGGTCACTGAAGAAGAAAGACAAAGTCCCTGTCTCAAAGGAGCTTAGCATAGCAGGGAAACTGATATATACACATAACTGTAAGATAATGTTGCATTAATTCAACACTTATTTGTTGAGCGTCTATAATGTGTACAGTCTTGATGTGGTCATACCAAAGGTAGGAAGGGGACACAGGGAGCCAAGGGAGGTTCTGTGGAAGAAGAGATCTGTGGGCTCCATCCTGAACCTCAAAGAGAGATTAACTGAGTAGCTACTTCCTCCCTGGTTGACAGAACACTGATATGGAACAAGTATGACATTGCTTCAAGCATTTCCTTATAAATACATTCTTAAACAGGAATGATCCCCTTAGAAATACAGCAGTTTTCAAGGCTACTGTATCCTGTTTCTGACTCTCTCAACTGTCACTTAATCTCTGTAGGCTCAGTTGAACTGTCTCTCAAATGGGAGAAATCAATTTTGTTGGGCTTAACAATCTTTGGAGACATAGTCACACACAGGCCCTTGAGAGACAAATTCCTCACATACTCGATGGCGTTCTCGTTCCCACCAAGTCTGCAATCCTCCAGCTCTTAACAGGAAATTGGTTTTATTTATAAAAATCACAGTCCTAAACTGACCCTTGCTGGGCCACCCAACCCCATGCCCCCCAACGTCGTTCTCCCCTCCAACACATCCTCCCTCTGAACATTCCTCCATGACCACAAAGCAACTCACACGGAAAAGTAGCCTGAAAGTCACATGGGAGAACACAGAGATTGTCTTCTGCATGGGTAAACTGAGGCCCAGAGGCCAAACCAAGGACACAGAGCACACAGGTTTCTGGGTTCCTCAGCTGCTGCTTTCTCCACTGAGCATGGGTGCTCTCCCTCTAGACAGAACAAGCCATTCCCCCCTGGGGTGGGGAAAGTCTCCCTCCTCTGAAGGACAGAAGTCTGTAGAGAAACATTTCCTGTCATTAAAGGGATTTGGAAGGAAACTGGCACAACTTCCTCAGCTTTGAAGCTCCTTGGCCTCTACTGGCCCTTTAATTGTGCTGGAAGCGGCCCAGTTCCCAGAGCTCCTTCCCCTTCAGGAACAGGGAAGGGCTGGAGGCAGAATCCCCTCGCTGACCAGCCTTCCACCAACAGTGGCCTGCAACCTTTCTGTCTGAGACCGCTGCACTGCCACGGCACCAAGGACTCCCACACAAAGAGCTTCAGAGTCAAGGGGATCCAGGGTCAAGTACAATGAGCAAACCCTGAGCTCAGAATTCTAAAGCACCACATTTGAGGTTTGGGGGGGAGTAGGGAGACACTGGGGATCGAGCCCAGGGGCTTCACACGAGCTGCACCCCCCACCCATTTTTATTGTTGATTTTGAGATAGGGTCTAAGTCATTGCATTGCCCAGGCTGGGCTTGAACCTGTGATCCTCCAGCCTCGGCCTTCCCAGAGTACTGAAACCATAGGTTTGTATCACCAGGCCCCAGAGATGTTATAAAACAACTTCTCAGCACATTTTGAAGGCTATACTAGCTGAAGGTGAATTATACTCAATTTCTGCAGGTATTATAAGATTTAATGAAGGTACCCCGTGTGAACACAGAGGTGATACCGGCTTCATTCCAGGTAAGGACATATGTGTATAGTTATACCCTTCCCTCCACAGCCCCAAGTTCTGCATCCTCAGGTTCAGCCAACAACCACAGACGAAAAATACTCGAAATAAAAGTTACATTGCTGCCTATGAGGACTACATACTTAGTCCATCTACATTAAACATGTACAGACTTTTGTCATCATTTCCTAAACAATACATTATTCACAACTATTTACATTGTTTAGCTACCATAAGCAATCTGGAGATAAGGCACATGGGCAGACGTGTGCAGGTTATATGCAAATGCTACACCATTTCATTGACAGGGCTTGAGCATCCTTAGACCCAGGTATCCTCGGGGATCCTAGAACCAACCTCCTTTGAATACCAAGGGACAATAATACTATTTTTTTTATTTTGGCATTTTGGTTTTTAAAGGAAGCATGGTTCATGGTTAGTCACCCAGGCTCTCGAAAACCATAATGTCCAAGTTGCATGCCTCCGCAACTCCATCAATGTCAGGTGAGGCCTGTGCATCCACAGAACTCCCCATCTATATTTTTCAAAGCCCCCTGGACGATTCCATGCACGACTAAGTCACTACACTGGAATCAATTATGATAGCATAAACCTGTAATTCCTGCACTCTGAGAGGCTAAGGCAGGGAAATTCCAAGTTTGAGCCTAGCCTGGGAAATTTAGCAACTTAGACAATGTCTCAAAATAAAAATAGATAAAGGAGGAAGGGATGTAGTTTGGTGCACAGGCACGGAAAAGATGACTCCTGGAAGGTGAAATGGATAATTTTCAATCTGCCCATCTCTCTTGGAACTACTTCCCTGACCTCAGGATTCGAAGACAGGTTTTCAAGCATGTGCCTGGCTTGACAATAGCTCCTCTCCAGCTCCGCTACCTGAAAGCTATGTGGGGAGGAAGGAGGATTACACTTAGGAACTAGAGAACACAGGAAAAGAAGGATTACACTGTCAGCCAATTAGTCTGATCCAAAGTGAAGTCCGACTCGCTCGACCGGGTGCGTTTGGATCCAAGCGTGACGCAACCGTAGGAAGCTGCGGCACGATGTTCCAAGCGCGTTCTGCAGATAGTAGGTCAGTCACACTTGGCCCCGGACCCACTCACCAGCTGGGAGAGCAATAGGAACCAGAATCCTTGACCATCCGGGGTAAGTTCAGCCAACAGATTCACGTACAGGAATACAGGATGCTCTTAGGAGAGTCATAAATATGTAAAGACCTAAGGATGGGAATCTTTTCAAGGCCCTGTAGGATCTGGCAGGATGGCATCCTGGACTCTGTAAGGGTCTCACTGCTTATATAACACTGAGAGCATCACATACAAAATACAGCAACTTGCTGGGCCTGCTGGCATAGACCTATAATCTCAGGACTCTGGGAGGCTGAGGCAGGAGGACTGCAAGCTTGAGCACATCCTGAGCAACTCAGCAAGACCCTGGCTCAAAATCAAAACTAAAAATTTGGATGGGGATATAACTCAGCACTGTGTGTTGGATCTTCAGTGCTGAAAAAAGCAATAAAAAGAAACAGCAACTTTCCCATCACTTTTTATGGTAAGTCTCTAAAAGCTCCATCCATCCCGCTGGGAAGAGATGCCTCCCCCTACACACTCTTCTACACCCCTTGTCTTGGCCCGAGAAGGCTGTGGCTATCTAGCAGAAGGGTTTAAGAAGGACTGGGGTGAAAGTCTGGAGGTTCTTCCGTATTAGACAAAGGGTAACGTTCCAACGAACCTTTAGCTCTCAGCCTCTGTTAATATTCTTAAGACAACGGAAAATCAACCCAGAACCTAGAAACATAATAGCCCACTTTCTGGAGGAGTTATGATGGCTAACAAGCAGGCTGGGGAACAATTTTTCCTATAACCACCACTTCCTCAAATTTATGAATTAAAGAAAAATCTTTTGAAGAATGTGTTGACAGTGATGTGCACTCTATCTAGAAGAGGAAAGGCTCCGAACTGAGAATTTTCACACGTAAGAGGCATTATCATAAATTTTTTTCTTTTAAAGCTTTTGCATAGGTTCTAAAAGCCCGAATATAACTTTGATTTTCCACTCCATTTTATTGTTTAAACCATTACACAGAGTTATTCTGCAACTATTCAATCTTACATGCAAAAACAAGGCTCTTCATCCCTGACCGGCAAAAGATCACTGAGTCGAGCGGCACCAGCTAACCAGCCAACGGTGTCCAGCACTCTCCCCTTTGCGGACCACATTTCACGGTCTCTCCTCAATAAACGTTCAAAGTGCAACCCACCTGCCTGCCAAGAGAATGCAGAACTCTACATCCTTAAGGGAGGCAATCCCGAAATTCCTAAGAGAAAGGTAAAGATACTATTAGCATGACACCAGCAAGTTTTTTATTTTTCTCATGAGTCAACTAATGAGAAAGGAGCTGGATTAGCCTCTGCCCTCCAGATAATTCTCAAGTCGTATCCACTTATCACTATGTGTCTGATTAACTGCAAAATGACGAGGCAGATGCACGTGTTCCCAAAGGCATAAACACCCTGAAAATAAGATTTCCTCAGGTGGCAAGAAACTCTTAACTGATCATCTTAGAGGGCGGGAGGATTTCGGCTCCCAAGGGGAGTCAGGGGCAAGCGCTGACGCCTCCATCCGCCCAATCTTCAGCCCATCCGAAGTTATTAAGAGAAAAGCCTGTGGATACCAAGTAAGCACCTGTTACCATTTGTCCTAATTTACATTAATTTGCTGATCTGAGAAAGTAATTGCAACCTGGCCCCCGCAGCAGGATCATTATGAGTTGAAGGGACCGTAGAGGCCCTTCAGCTCTGGGTCTCCCTTCACTTCGCGTCCACCAGGGAATAACCCCGGGAGGGACCCTTCCCAGCAAGCAGCAGAGGGAGTGGGGCAGCTCCTCCCTTTCCGAGGGCCTCGGGTGTAATCGCCACCAACGCACAAAACCCACCTGAGAACCCGAAACATAAATAAACAAGTAACTTAAAGCCGACAGCAAAATCCCCTTAGAAATGTTACAGAGGCTTCAGGAAAAAAACCAAAGCTGCCTCCTCAGCTTGTGCCCCCTGCGCCCCAGACCCGGCCCAACCAGGGTTCGGTCTTCAGCCCTCATCAATAACCTCATGACCCAGATGGGAAAAGGCGCAAGGAAAACCACAAGCAACCACCACGTTAGGGAACAAACGCCAGTTCCAGAAAGTCCCTTCGTGACGGTTTCAGAAATAAGAAACCAAGGAGGCGAGATCCTTGGGAAACCGATCGCTCTTTTTCTCTTCTCTGGAGGGAAAACAAATAGAGAAGCAGTGCTTCCTCTCTCGAGGGTGGCCGGGCCAGCCCGGGAGGCCCCCAAGGGAGGGCCAGCCCCTTTCAAAAGTCTTGCGTCTCACGCTTCCAGGTTCCGTCCCCGAGCCCGGAAAGCGGGTGCGAGCTGGCCGCCCAGCCTGCCGGGGACAGCCCGGTCATTAGCCAAAATCTTCCGGCCCTGGCCAACACCCAAGCTCGCCCAGCTGCGCACCGGACTCAACATCTCGCCGCTGGGCGCTGCACCTGCAGGCCCCCGCCGGCCTCGTACCCCTCACGCCACCCAGCTCGGGGTGTGCGACCCTAGAAGTCCCGGGGACAATTCGAGTTGCTGGCCAGCCGGGGAAGCCGGACCTAGCCAGCTGCGTGCACCCCACCAGCCTAGACGCCCCCCGACCCGAACGGATCCGAGAAGGGCCAGAAGCCGCCACCCCGGCGGTGCCCAAGGGAGCACCAGCACTTTGCCCAGCAGCGGGGCACGGTGGCGACCTTCCTGGGGCCCAGACTCCGGGCATCTCTCTCCGGAGACAGGCTGGGGGTGCAGAGGGGAGCCAGGCTCCGCTTCTCCCCTACAGGTGAGGAGCACCGCCGCGGGCCCCGCCGCCGGCGACAGCCACAGGTCCCAGCCTCCGCCCCGCCGGGGCGCCGCCGCCGCCCCTGGTCACAGACCCCCGGGCCGGCTCACCGAGCGCCCGGGGACGAGCCCTAGCCCCGCTTCCCCGCGTCCTCACCTCGGTACCGCTCCATCGGGCCGCGCCGCTCCCGCGCTCGGGCGCTCGGACCCTGTCGGAGCCGGCACGGTCGGCGCCCCGAGCTCGGTCCCCGCCCCGGCCGCGCGGCGCCTCCTCCGAGCCGGCCCGGGCGGCGGCGGGAGGAGCGCGCTCGGGTGGGCGGCGGACAGCCCACTGCCGGGAGGAGGAGACTGAGGCCGGGGCCGGAGGCGGAGACGGGCGAGAGCGCCTCCTGCTCGACCCCGGGCCGTCCCCGCCTGCCCCGCCCTCTGCAACCTCTAAATTGGGGCGTGCGAGACACCCGCGCCCTGCCCTCGGCTGGCTAGCCCGGGTCCTTCCCGGGCTCTGGCGACAGGGGCTAGAATGCGAGTCCGGGGGTGCCCCCTCTCCCAGGCAGCCCAACCCCTGACCGCCCCAGGAGTGAGGGGCACTGTGCCAGGTCCAGGGAGGACGCTCAGGTGTGGCTCTGAATCCGCCCTGTGCCCCCAGGCCCAGTGACAAGCTTCCGCTCTTACTTCTGTCCTTTGATCCACTCCCCCTCCAGGTCTATATTTTCCTTTAAAATGTTTGGATTTTTAGTAATAGTTTGTGTTCTCACTTTTAAACACCTGGTTTGTGCTAGACGCCTAAGTTCTGGGCAAATTTTTCCACACCCTTGAAAAAACATATCAGGAAGATTAGTTGGTTTTTTGTTTGGTTGGTTTTTTTGAGAGAGGGTCTGGCTCTACAGTCCAGGCTAGTCCTGAACTCACTGTGTAGCCCAGGCTGGCCTTGGACTCAATGCACAGCAAGCCTCCTGCGTGCTAGGATTACAGGCTTGCGACACCAAGCCCGGTTTATGTGGTGCTACGGAATTGAACTCAGGGCCTTGCACTTGCTAGGCGAGCTTTAACTGCTGAACAATTTCCCAGTCTTTTCTGATTGCTTAATTCTTTCTTGGACCAGCAGATTTAGCTCTGCTGTTTGGAGACCCACTCCAGCCGTTTGTAGAAATGCTGTTCTTGTCACCGGAGCCGCTAACGTGGACGAAGCCCTTCCCGCCAGGCAGGTGCCCCGCTAACGCCTGCGGTGAGTTGGCGCAGTGACCCTGTGATGTAGGCATTGCTGTTATCTCTACAGTTGAGGAAACTGAGCCTTAAAGAGGAAAACGAGTTGCCCAACATCACACAACCAGAGAAGAGCAGAGCGGGCATTGCATCCAGGACTGTGCTTCTCACACCTTGTTCACAGCCCCCTGGTGCTCACAGGAAGTGCCAGGCTGTTTGTTATCGTCTCTTGGAGCACCCAGGAGAATTAACAATGATGATGCAGCCAGGTGGGTCCTCTGTAAGAGGGAGGCCCGAGCGTCGGCGAGCACAGGTGAGGGTGGTGTTGTGCCGGCCGGGGTAAATGTAGTAAGTCCCGGGAGAGGTGACGGCTGAGCCGAGTTAGAGCGAATGAGGCTACCTTAGAGGTGGAGAGTGCAGCCTTTCCCGCAGAAAAGAGCCGGGCCGGAGGCAGGGGAGTGAGCTATGTCAGGGCCAGACAGTTCTGTGGTGGCCAGCAGGCAGAAGCTCCTGGTGAAGGAAGTCGGGCTGGAGAGACAGGCCAGGACTGCTGACCTAGGAGCCTGGGCGTAGGCCGCACTGAAGGGTGCAGGGACCCTGGGGTCCTGCCGGGGTAGAGTGCAGAAACCCAGGTGAGAAGTCACAGGGTGAGGCAACACTGGATGAGAGACAGAGAACTGGTGGCAGAAATGGTCAAGTTGGCACCGGAGCACCTGGTGTGAGGCAGTGGCACAGGCCGCTGGGGTTGTCCCAGCAGTTTGCAGCAGTTGGAGTGCCTAATTGGACAGTGTCACTGGGTAACCAAATAGTACCTGGGGCTCTGCTGCGTGCCCCGTGTTAGTAGGCACTGTGGACGGGGTTCTGCACCTGTGGGTCTGCCAGGGGTGGAGCCAGAAAGCAGGCAAAGAGAGGAGCACCCCAACACAGAAGGGCCAGCAGTTGGTGGGGGAGAGACCCAAGTGCAGGATCCATGGGAGCTCCAGGGAGTCTGAGTCCTCGGGCCAGGCACCCGGGCTGGTGGCACTAGCTGATGAGAGTTTAAAAAATAGAAAAACAGAGGTAGAGGCAAGAATGCTGATGTCACAGGGCACCAGAGGATGGGAAATCATTTCCGGGGGGCCTCTTGTAAGCCGGACCTGGAATGTGATCACAACAGAGGAATTCTTGCCGTTTTTTAAAATTCTTTTCCTCCCTCCACTCTCAGCTGGTAAATGGCCCAGTATGAACCCACTCTAGAACCACCTGCAGTGTATTGAGATTATTACCTATAGATGGTGGGCCTTGGTTTCTTTTTAAACTCTCAGGAAGAATATGACTATGCAGATCAAAATTTGGGAAGAAGACTCAAGTCTCGGGGCATCTGTGGCCAGAGTCCAGCTCTGGCAGTCAGCCAGGGCCAGCAGGACAAGGTTACATGGTCCAGTCCCCACACAGGGGCGCCTGTTGGAGCTGGCTCCTCATAAGGGGATCAGGGCAGGGTAGGGCTGACTGCCATTCCTAAGATCAAAGGTCAGGACCTCCATTTTACAAATGAGGGCACAAGTTCCGGGACTCATCCTGTCTCAAAGTTAAGTCGTCTCTCTCAGAGCTAAAACTCAAACAGCAAAAAAATTCCTGATTCCAACCCTGTGCTTTACCGCATTCCTTGTTCAGGCTTTCCCATGGTTCTGACTGATTGGGTCTGTCCCAGTCAGTCCTCCTAGTCATCTCTTTAAGCCCTTCTGGAAGCTGCAGGCCCTCCCTCCAGGAGGAAGCAGTTTTGCATTTGTCTTGCCTTCTCCGGCTCTCCCTTGCAGCTCCAGCCTCTTTAATTCTTCCCTGAGTCTACCCTAGACAACAATCAACCAGAAATGTCTACAGAGTGACTTTAAAATTGGAACTCATCAGGATTCCCAAGAACAAATGGGAACAATACTGTTTAAAACCACCAACAGGCTGAATGTGGTGGTGAACAGCCTCCTGGTTACTTGGGACGCTGTGGTAGGCGACTGAAAGCTCAAGGACATTTTAAAGAGAGTTTGTCTCAAAATAAAACGAAAGGGCTATGGTAGAGCTCGTATAGCTCAGTAGCAGAATGCTTGTCTAGCAGTTCAAGGCGTCATGGATTCCGTTCTCAAAAGAATTAAAAAGGAATGTTGGCCTCAGGACACTGAGCGCCTCTTCTGCCTCTTGGGTACAGTTTAACCCCTTGTCTTGGTGACTGTACAACTTTCATAAAGGAGTTGCTTGTTGCTCATACTCAGATTCAGATTATTGAGTGTCCAGCCTTTGGAATCAGGTGACCTGGTTTCCAGTTCACAACTTTCTCAACGCTTCCATTGAACCAATCCCAGTTCCCCATGATCAAAAATGAGCTGGTTTGATAGACAGTTCAATAGAGTCTAGGTTGTGGGTGTTTCCCCTAAGCTCAGCTGGGCGTAGTGGGACCTTAAGCTCTGGGGGTGGGCTGGAGGGAGGCATCCCAAGGAAGAGATCTGAACACTAGAAAGACCTGCCTCTTGGTATGGTAGTCCCTTCCTTATCTGCAGAAACCATGTTCCAAGACCCCCAGGGGCTATGTCAGACCATGGAGAGCAGCAAACGCTAAACACTAAGATCACAGCATGCAACCGGATAACTAAGCCGACTATTAAGTGACTAACAGGAGAGTGGCTTATACATCGCTGATATGCTGAACAAATACACATCCAGGATAGAACAGAGCAGTACAAGAGATGTCTCAGAATGGCATGAAATTAAAAAACTTAGGTGTTACTATTTCCAGAATTTTCTTTATCTCCTGGCAGTACTAGGGCTGGATCCCAGGGCCTAGCCACTATCATCCTACACCCCCAGCTCGCTTTTTGGATTTGATTTTGCGACAGAGTCTTGCTAAGTTGCTCAGGCTGTGCTTGGACTTGTCAGTCTGCCAGAACCCTGGGATTATAAACCTGAGCGAGCCACCTGGCCTGGCTTTATCCAATATTTTTAGACTGTAGTTGACTATGGGCCACTGCAAAAGGTGAAATGGCAGATAAGGGGGTACTGCTGTCACTGCTAAACCAATTCTCAGCTGCCAACGCACAGGGGTTTCTTTAGCTGAGGAGATGGAGAACGGGTACCCAGGAGAAGGCAGTCATTTTTCAAAGCTCTTCCTTTTTCATTCTTGGAACCACCACTCACCGAGGCTCCTTTCTGTACATGCTTCATCAAAATCCCTTCCTGCCACTGTTCTTGAATTTGCTCCGGCGTACTCTTTGCCACTTGAGGAATGTCCACTTCCCCGTGCTTTGTGCCATCCTAACCTCTGGCTCTCCAGCAGGCTGCCCAGCTCGCAGAACAGCCCCCCTGAGTTGTATCGAGGGGAGCACATGCAGAGGCAGAGCAGGAGGATGACAACGCCCTGGTCCCTGAAGGAAGGGAGGAAGTAGCCTGTATCCTTCTAGGTCCTGTCTCCGTGACCAGCCCTTCCCAGTCCAGCCTCAGTGTTCTGCCCCTTCCAGGTTTAAGATCCTAATCCACTACACTCCTTTAATCTATAATCTACAATGTCTTCTACCACACACCTATAATCCACCACACGCCCATAATCCACCCCTCCAGACCAGGCCTCCATCTCCTAACAGCACGTGGTTCCATAGATAATTCGTAACATCCAAACACATGAGATTTCGGGGTGGGGGGATATTCTAGATCCAAATCCTAACCACAATAAGTAGTCCTATCAATAATTCTGGAGAGTTACAATTTCTTGACATCCTCACATTTGCCTCTCTCTCTCTCTCTCTCTCTCTCTCTCTCTCTCTCTCTCTCTCCCCTTCTGGACAGATTAAAGCTAGGTCAGTTAGGCCCCCACGTCTAGGGTAGGTGTTCCAACCTCTGTCCGTGAAGGACAAGTTAATAGCACACACCTGAAAGCTCTGCCCTGGGCAATCCCCAATCTCAACAAGTTGACGCAGTCCTCTCAGATCAAGGCCCAAGCATCAGCCGCTTCCAGCCAAGCCCTATCTCCCAACAGCACACCGTTCCAAATACTTGAGGCTTTGGGGGGACACCTCAGATCTAAACCATAGCAACTCAGGTTTTTTATTTTGAAGCAGAGTCTTACTAAGTTACTAAATGCCCCTGGCTGGACTCAGACTTGTTATCCTCAGCCTCCCAGGGAACTGGGCCTGTGCCATTATACCTGGCTTGTAATTTTCTTGTATTTGTTTTGTTTTGTTTTGTTTTGTTGTCTTGGTTTGGTTTTCTCTCTTTTTTTCTTTCTTTTGGAGAGAGGGTCTTCCTCTGTAGTCCAGGCTGGACTGAACTCATGATGGCGCTCAGGCTGACCTCAAACTCATAGTAATCCCTCTGCCTCAGCCTACTGAGCACTGGGATTACAGGTATGCACCACCACACCCAACTAATTTATGTGGTACTAGTGAATCGAAACCAGGGCCTTACTCATGCTAGGCAAGTGCTGTAATCACTTAGGTATCCTCCAGCCCCATCATTTTATTTTTAAAAGCTATTATTTGTTCAATATACTATGTAAACTATCTTCGTATTCTCTCCCTCTCTCTCTCTCTTTCACTCTTGACAATGTCTCACTCCATTGTCCAGGCTGGTCCTGAACTCTCTACAAAGCCCAGGCTGGCTTCAAACACAAGGCAATTCTCCTGCCTCTGCCTCCTGAGTGCTAGGATTACAGGCGTGTGCTACCATGCCCAGTTTATGTGGTCCTGGGAATCAAACCCAGGGCTTTGCGCTTACTTGGCAGGTGCTGAAACCACTGTGCTACTCCTCCAGCCTGTCATTTCCTTTTTAAAGAATTTTGCTTATCTTAATGTGTTTTTGTTCCTTTTCTAAGACTCCAAGGTCAGTATAATATGAAGTTAACACTTCTTAAATGTGATTGGTTGATCATGAATTTTTGATATGCAACGAGGACCACTGCCTGGGGTCCAATCTTCTCATAGCTTTACACTGGAGGAAACTGAGGCCTGCCCCGGCAGTCGGAAATACGTACTAAGTAGCGAGACAATCTCCTTCTCAGCCAATATGTTTGAGACATTCCAGAATTATTAAGCCAATAGAGAACTGCTTTGAAGTAAGCAAGCGGTTGATCCTGGCAGCACACTGCTGTTATCTCAGCATTCAGTAGGTTGAGGCAGGAAGATGGTGAGTTGAAGGCCAGCCTAGGCTACAAAGCAAGACCCTGTCTCAAAACAACAACGAACAACAGAAAGAGCAAGCAGAGGCCAAGAGAAGAGGAAGAGAGAGGCTGGCGGTGGTTCTCCCAGGTGTGTGGGAGCTGGGCTCCGTGCCAGCATCTGTGGCTGGTGACTGAATAGAGGAGAGAAAGACATCAGTGCCAACTTCTGGAGCTCTGGCCACCTCACCTCTGATCTTCCCTGACATGGCTAACACAATAGGGAGGAAGGCAGGTCACGGGCCAACACACGAGGGTAAGCGAGGCAGCTTCTGGTTGAATCTCTAGGAAATTTTCAGCTTAGAATACCTTTAGTCTATTAATGGTTTAGTTCATGTAAGGGATCTATTTTGTTATTATAAATTTCCTTATGCTATCCTATAAAGTAAGTAAGAAGAAACTCTCTTGAAAGACCTTCATAAGTGAAGATCATAGAGCCATGTATGTTGGTTTTGAAAGAGTAGATGTAGACCACATCCATTCTCCATGTATAAAGGAGTCATGTCTGTTTGTCCAGGTTGGGATATGGGTCCAAGGCTCACTGTCCAGAGCATGAACTTTGCTGGAGCCCGAGTGTCCTGGGCTCTCCATGGCTCCTGAGACTGTAAGCCACAAGGCTGCTGGGTGTCTCAGGAGTGTTTATAAGGTCACCTGCCCCTCTCACAGCTCCATGGCTGCCATCTGAGCCCCATCCTTTCCACTCCCATTGTTCAAGGCACACAGGTTGCTTTTGTTAAGTGACCTGGCCCCTCCCAAGGCTGAGGTGCCATGCCTCACCTTCAGAGGAGACCAAGGGTTGAGCCCCTCACCCTCAGCCCCTTTCCTGAGATTACACATCCAAGGCTTAGCTAAGCTACTCTTGTTAACAGCAGTCATCCTTTCTTAGGAGGGGTGAGAGATAAATGGTCCTAACCCCAAGTCACCCTGAGCAAGTCCTATAGCTCCCTCAAATTTGCCCCTACTGCAGAATTCTGGTCTACCTCAGCAGTTGCAGGGTCTTGATCTGGGATTCATTTCTTTTTTCTTTTTATTTTTTACTCTTCCTGTGATCACTAGGATCATCATTTTCAGATGAGCTTTGAGCAGGAAAGTAACAAGACCAGAACTGGCAGCTCCACTGGTTCCTCAGAGCCACCTCTACAGAGATCCTCCCTTCGTGCCCGGAAGTGGCGAGCGCTTCCTTATTGGCAGAGCATAGTTTTTGCCCTTTAGCACACCCTTTGGTACCTGGGAAGAGTTCCAGCAGGCTGGTACTTCCAGACCCAGCCAAGAGGCCTTCCTCCTCACCACAGCTTCCAAGAACTTCTTAAAAGCATTGAAGGATGGAAAAGATTTTTAATATTCTATAACACTATTAGCCAAGATCCATCTTCTTAGGTCTTATAGCTCCAAAAAGACTGTAGAATTATGGGAGCAGAAACTCCCTACATGCCCCTGGCTATCCAGCTTGGCCAGCCACAAGCTCTGGTGGTTGAGTTTATGGGTCTACTGTGGCCCACAGACCTGCCACAAGCTCGTGGCTCTCACACTGAGTCACCCACTTGTCTGTAGTGGGGCCTGCCCCGAGCACCCACTGCCAATGAGCCAGCTAATCCGGGACTGTCAGGGCTGCCTGCTTGTGATGCCAGGACAGAACTGCTCAGCCACTTAGTGCTGCTCCCTTTGGTGAGGCTGAGTGTCCAACTTTTTCACTCTGGGTTTCAGATCGCTATCTTCCTAGTCTGCAGGCCTGCCTCCCGCTTCTTGCAATCAGTTCCTAGGGGGACTTTTTTGATCCCTCTTTTCATGATTGGATGAATGGGTGAGGTGGAATTCTAAGTTACCGGTTCCCTAAAGTCATTAATGAGGGTAAGGGGTGGAAATAGGGGAGATACTTCTTTATCAACTAGCCCAAATCTTGCAAAAACAAGATTTGCTTAGTGTCCAGGGAAAACAAGATGGGCCTGGGAAGGTTTCCTAAGTGTTCCTGTAGCAGAGGACTGTGGCGCAGATGTGGTCTGGAGGGTCAGAGACATGAGTATCTGTACCCCTGTCCCAAGATGCTTCCCATCCAGCGGCTTGACCGCTGCTACAGATCACTGCTGCCTGTGTTTGCTTTACAGTGTTAATGGTAACTCACACCCCTCGTTTTCAAGGTTGGAAACGGGGCTGAGGACTTGAATGACTTAGCAAAGCCACATGAACAGCTGATGACAGGGCTGGACCCACGAGCTCCCTGCCTCTGCACTGGGATTAAACCCAGTGTCCTAACTATCTTCTCCATGATGGGAAATGCTGCTGAATTTGGTGAAGGACCTTGCTTTGTTCTGCTCAAAGGCACCCCTTCCAGAACCCCAGACACCAGGCTCCTTGCTATGGCTGATTCAAGTACACAGGAAGTGTCCAAAAATGACACGCGGGATGTGTGAACAATGAGCCATTCTTGTTGGAAGTGATTGTGTCTCCAAAGGAACAATAGCAGAATCTTGGGGGAGGGTGAACTGTGTGTGTGTGTGCGTGTAGGTGTGTGTGTGTACACAGAAAGTATGTATTATTGGTTTATAGTACACCTATGGCATGAAAATTTCATGGGAGAGCAGTTGGGACAAAATGACTCCAAGAAGGAGACGTTCATGGGAAAAGATGAAGAAACACAGCAACAAAGGCTCAGTATCTAGGTTAGAATCTTCCCTCTGTCTCCCTGCAGATGGGTGTCTTTGAACAACCTTAACCTTTTGTACCTCTGTCTCCCCCTCAGTCAAATGGGAATAAAAATTTATACTCTTCTCACAGGTTCCTGTGAGGAATACATGAGATAATACCTGCAAAAAGTTTATCTCGGTACTTTTCACAATGGCTACTAGATATAATGAATTAAGATTGCTGAGAGTGAGCAAGACTTCTCACCAAAGAGACAATGCCGTGAGAATCACTAGGCCTCCCATGGCAGAGAAAACACAGGCTAACAGTGGATTCAATCACCACCGCTCTGTGGTAAGAGTCCTACTGGGTTCCATCTATTGGAAATCTCTGGTGCCACACAGTCAGTCATCAGCCACCATCCACCCACCTACCACTGTTCACCCTTCCCCTAACTCAGCATGGTGCTTTGGTAGAAAATAAGTTGTACACAGCCCTTAAGGTGCTCGTGACTTCAAAGGCGACACAGCAACTCATAATTTACTAAGTGCTCCTCAGACCTTCCCTTGTCATATGAGAATCATGTTAAAATATGGACCAGTGCAGCAGATCTGGGGGTGAACAGAGACTCACTTTCTGACAAGCTCTCAGGTGATGCTGGTCCACAATTTAACGAGCAAAGTATTAAACAAGTTGTCTTTTCCTCAGTTCTATTTGTTTTTCTTTTATAATTAAATTGAGGAAATGGTCTTTTCCTTTCTCTGCTGAGCTGCACTTTATTTTGACATCTTACAGGGCCCACCACAGTGTCTACAGAATTTCATGTTGGAAAATTTTAGAACAAATTTTTCAAGGAAAGTTCACCCAGGAAACAGGAGTTACAACCCACCTCTGAGTATTTTGACACCGAGTTCATTACCAGGAGTTTGGTTCAGTTATACTTGTTTTTCTCTCATGATCAAAATCCTAATGGGGAAGGAAGGTGAGAAAGGAAGAGCTAGAGAAAGAGAGAGAGAGAGAGGGGGGGGGGGGGAATCTTTGAAATGCAGCTTCTTAACTTCCTGCCGGAAATAGCCTCAGGTCACCAGTTTCTTCTGGCAGAAACAATTGACAGAATATAAATTCTTCACAGAGAAACCCCCGTAGGATGGGACACTGGAAGCCAGACGACTACCACTGTACAGTGTCAGGGGTCCTGCTCTGTTACTTCAGGAGAAGCTTTAATTCAGGTAGTGTTTATGGAAGATCTCAGAGTGGAAGGAAGGATTCAGAAAGTTCAGAGCTAACAACAAACAGGTCCCAGGTGGCAAGGTTCAGCAATCCGTTTTCGTTCATTCATTTGAGGAACAGTTTCCTCAGACAAAGAGTTACCTGTTGGCACATACACGGATGGGGCAACTCGGATGTTTCAGAGAATGGAGTTGCCAGGATGCTCAGCTTGCGGAACTGCTTGGATCTGCCCCATGGCTTCATATCCTACGCCATACAACTACTGTTGCTCCATTCGAATGACAAGTGGGAACATTAAAATGTTGGTACCTCTGAAATCTGTGCTCCAGCCAAATGGTAGGCCTCCTTCCTGCTGGGATGTAAAGGTGGGACCAGCTTGAGAAGTACTAGGAAAGGTTTCCTGACTCCGAGACCATGTCCTGATTCCAGCGTGTTCTCAACCTGTAGAGTGAGCATCTGGATTAAATCTCATATTTGTTCTGAATGACACAGTAACCCTGGGCATGTTCCTTCACCAAAAGAAACAAACAAATCGGGGTAACAATGATACTTCATAAACATGATGCAAGGATTCTCTAGGACGCAGCACAATGTCTGGGATAGGCTGACGGCTCACAATGGCAGTGTCTTCAGCAAATGCTCTTTCTTGTGGCAGAGGCGGGTGGATTAAGCTGCCAGAAGTAGCCAAGAGCTTAGAACACTATTTGTCCACCGGTGCCTTGCTGTATGCACACAGAACCAAACTCAGTGCCCTTGACTTTGGCCATTAAGGTATATCCTGTCCAGGCTTCTTGCCCACGCCCACAAGGGCACAGGCCAACACAGTCACTTCTGGGTTGACAATGCTGGCACTCGGGCATGCAGGTCCTCACTCTCAGTAACCACCTGTAACCACCCTACCAACCTCTCGGTATCTTTTTTTTTTTTTCAAAGAGGAACTGTATCTTTCTACATTGTACATTTTTTGTTTTCACCATAAAAATAAAAAAAAAATTACATCTTTCCCAAGGAATTTCTCTTCTTTGTCAGAGGATGCATTTTTAATTGTTAAATTGAATTCTAACTTATTGGTCACTTACAATTTTTTGTAATTATTCTCCCACTCAGGGGTATTTGGATGATTTTTAACTTTCAATATTCCTACAGAACATTATATTACCGGTTGATTTTCTTCCTTTAAAAAAAACCCAGCCTTATTGGGATATACGTGACATATCACACAATTTACACATGTCTAATTTGATGGTTTTAAATATAGCAGAATTCTGTTAGAATCATTGTAATTCACTTTAGAACATTGCCCTAACAAGAAGCCTCACACCCTCCATAGTCAGGCCATCCGCCCTGTTTTGGCCATGGGCAGCCACTAACTGTCTTTTGGCTTTATAGATTTTCCTACTTAGGGGATGTCTTGTAAGTGCAATTGCACAATATCCCACAGGACCTTTCTTTGCATGGTCTTTTGTGAATGGCTTCTTTCGCTTACCGTAATTATTTTTATTTCTTGGCAGCACTGGGAATTGAACACAGGGTCTTTGCACTGAGCTACATCCCTAGTTCTATTCATCTTTTTTATTTTGAGACAGGTTCTTGTTAAGTTGCCAAGGTGCCCAGGCTGGGCTATAACTTGGGATCCTTCTGCCTCACTTACCACAATGTTTTCAAGGTTCATCCATGTTATATTACAGTATCAGTACTTCGTGTGTGTGTGTGTGTGTGTGTGTGTGTGTGTATCTTTTTTGGTGGTCTTTTGATTTGTTTTGGTAGCAAGGATTGAGCTCAGGGATTTGCATGTACCGGGGAAGCACTGTACTCCTGGGCTATATCCTCGTCTCTGTATTGTTAAGTAATATTCTATTGCAAGGATATACCCTTTCTCTTCTGTCTGTCTCTTTCTTTCATCTTTCCCTTTCTTTTCTCTCTTTTCATTTTGGTTCTCAGGTAGGACCTCACTATGGAGTCCAGGCTAGCCTTGAACTCTACGCTCCTGCCTCAGCATCGCAGTAGTGTGCCACTACGCCTGGTTCGTTTTCACCTTTGAGTCGCTTGCACTTTGGGATTCCTATGAATAGTGCTGCTATGAGCATCTTGTGCATGTATTTGTGCAGGCATGTTTTTGTTTCCATTAGGGGCCCTACACAGTTTTGCCCTTGACTGGGTATTGCTCCCTGTGATTTAACTTTGCTTCACCTGTGTTGAACTTGTGATCTCCCACTGCATTCCAAATCTGCTACTTTTCCAGCAAACATGGTGGTTCAGTGCCACCACCTAGCCTGGTGCACAATCCAGAAACTTCTGTCCCCTACACCACTTCACCCTCCACCTACCATTGGTCCCTGTCCAATCCAGATGAAATTTACACAGTATTTCTCAGAGAAGTATTCCCTTCGCTGCTGTTCTTGGGTCAATCAGGCCACTAATCTTTGACACAATCACACCTCTCCTGTTTACATTTCTAAGATCATGTGACTACTGCCTGTTTGATCACGGCTATCTCCGCCATGCTTAGTACAGTGCCTAGCTCAAGGCAAGGCTTGAAAGCCTCTCAAGATTGGATATATATCACCTTTCCTTTATAATAATCCACAGATCCTGCTACACTATAATTGTCAATAAAAATCTATTGAGGTGCTTTTATTTTTTCAAATTTTTTAAAGTATAATTTATGTATAACAAAATTTATACTTTTTAGTGTAAGATTCTGTGAGATGTCTTTTTTTTTTTTTTTTTTCTTCAGTACAACAGATTGAACCCAGGGCCTTTGCACTGAGATACATTTGCAGGCCTTCTTAGTTTTTTATTTAGGGTCTCGCTAAGTTACCCAGGCTGGGATTCAGTTTGTGCTCCTGCTGCCTCATCTTCTCAGTGCTGTGATGCAGGCCTGGGCTTCCATACTGTGAGTTTTGGCAATGTATATGATCATGTGATCTCCACCACACTCAAGACATAAAACTTCCCAAATGTCCCTGTGCTCATTTGAAGTAAACCCCTGCCCTAAATGCTAGCCCTTACACATCTCTGATAGGAGATTAACTGTCCCTACAGATTTGTCTTTTCCAGAGTATCATGTAAATGTAATCACATGGTATCCAGCTTTCTGATCCTGGCCTCCCTTTCTTAGCAAAATGTAGTAGAGATTCAAGCTTGTTGTAACAGCTTGTTCCTTTGGATTGCTGAGTAATATTTCATTGTAAGGAGAAACCGTATTTTCCCCAGCTGAGGATGATTTGGGATGATTCCAAGGTTTCGCAATTGTGAATCAAATCATTATAAACACAGGTTTTTGTGTGAACTAAGGTTTTGGTTTTACTTGGACAAATACCTAGCAGTGAGATTCCTGGGTCATATGATAAGTGCCTGTTTCACTGTATCAGAAACTGGCAGACTGCCTCCCAAGGTGGTGGCATCATCCTGCAACCCTCCAGCAAGCCTCCTCCTCTGGTCTGGATTCAATCTATTCAAATCACGTTTGTGATTCTTTACAAATTATTTTCCCCACCTGAGGCTTATTATTTTCTCTTTAAAATGCCTTTTGAGGGTTGGAGGAATGGCTCAGAGATTAAAACGCTTGTCTAGCAAGTGCTAAGTACCTGAGTTCCATTCCCCCGCACCACATAAGCTGGGCATGTTTGCACATACCTGTAATCCCAGCATTCAGGAGGCTGAGACAGAAGGATTGTCATGAGTCCAAGGCCAGCCTGGGCTGCATAGTGAGTTCAGGACCAGCCTGGGCTATAGAGCGAGACCCTGTCTCAAAAAATAAATTAATTAAATGCCTTTTGAATAGCCAAAGTATTTAATTTTGATGGTGATCAATTTATAAATTTTCTTTTATGGGTAATGATGAAGATATCATTTCTATGAAATCTTTGCCTAAGTCAAGATCCTAGTTTTCTTCTAGACGTTTTGTATATTTCAGCTTTATATCCAGGTCTTTGGTCCATTTTGTTTGTTTGTTATTTTGCAAGCTTTTTCATCTGCTTTAGGCTTCCAGTCTGATCCTCAGGCCCTTGGAGGGCAGGTGTGGTGCTTTATCATGGTCAGCGACTGCCTGACCTCAGGGTGGACCGGAGGCATCTCCTTGCCTCACCCAGTCCTTCCCTGTGTGTGATTCATGCTCATCTTTTCCGTAACACCAAGCGTTTTACCTTGCATTGAAATTGTTACTGACGTTTTAAAAATGAGACAACTGGACGGCCTTGGGGCTGTTTATCCCATTGAGCATGAAGAAAAGTTAGCACAAGTACAAATCACTTCTAGTCATTCAAAAAGCACTGAGCAGATTCGGCACATTTCCCATACTCCAGACATCTGAACGCCTCCTGTTGGCCAGACTCCTTGGTTTTGTGTGGCCTTTGTGGAACAGGCTTGCTCGTATTATACGGCAACCTTGACAGCAAGAGTTGAGTGACTAACCAAGATGCTCTTGAAGTCTGCTTTGAAATAAGTAGAACCCCATTCAGGTAGAAAGCAGCCACTGGTGATGCGAGTCCCAAACTTGGGAAGGCATGGTGTTGTACCTTGGGCCACCTTAGAGCTGGGGTCTGATCTGAAGAGTCAAGGGTCAGACTTTCAGGGCTATTTTCCTCTAATTGCACGTTTTCTCCCCAACATTTTGTGCAACTTTCTGGTACCTGGAGAACAAAAGGAGACTCTCCCACAGATTCAAAGTTTTAAGGAGAAGCCATTTCTTATGGAACCTGGCCCCCTGATCTGATTTCAGAATGTTGTGTGGGTGGGACATCTGAGTCAGGGACAGAGAGCTAGAGAGAGAGGGGGGGAGAAAAGGAGAGAGGGAGGAAGGGAGGAAGAGAAGGAGGCATTTGGTTCAATCCCTTCTAAGGCAAAAAAAGAGAGAGAAAAAGGAAACGAACGCTCAAGGCAGGGCTTTCGGTGCCTGCCCTCTTAGCAAACAATGGAGCACAGGAAAGGAGCACAGTAGAGACAAAAAAGTTGGTCCTTGAACAGGATTAAAGAAGATATAGTTTAGTTGATCACCAAAATACATAGAAGCTGTTTTTAAATTTTTCCTTCTTTCTCTTACTTTTTTTGGTGCTGGGGATCAAGCCCCGGAGCCTTGCACATGCCACATCATCACTCCACTGCTGAGCCATAAATTCAGCACTTTCTAGCATTTTATTTTGAGACAGGGTCTTGCTATATAACCCAGGCTGGCCTGGAATTTACAATCCTACTGCCTCAGCCTTCCAAATAGCTGAGATTACAGATGTGTTTCTTTGTGCCAAGCGTCTGGAGATCTTTACATTTTATTGTAAGAGACAGTTTCCCAGCTCCCAACCCAGACCTACCCAATCTATATAGCTCCTTGGAAACTGAAGCATGAGCTTCGTAATTGGAGCTGGGTCCAAATTGTGACTCCTCCATCGAGGGCCTCGTTGACTTTCCCCAAGCCAGACACCACTCACCTGTGAACTGAAGGCAATAACACTTACCCAACTTGTTTGCGGTAATCAGAGGCCATGAGTCTGCAGGTGCTACAACGCAGCTACAGGCAGGGGAAGCCATTGATTAAAATAATGATTAATAGATGCTAGTAGTTTAAACTGTCTGAGATGTCTTTTTTTATGTAGGGGACAGGAGTAATAATTATTTTTTACACAGGCCGAGGAAGCCAGCCGGCTCTTGTTCTTATCTGATGGGAATGTAACTGCCATCAACACCTTCTAACTTTTCATTAAGAAGCGTATGTTTCAAGACAATAACAGGAACGAAAGAACCTATTCTTTCTGTGCCAGCATCCGTCCGGCACAGAACAAAATGTTGTTATTCATGGCCAGCCTCCACCTGGCTGAAAAAGGCTGGTATTCGTCTTTGCAAACACAGTCCTTTTGACAGGTTTTTAGAAAATCTCATGCTAACAATATAGACACCCCAGAGGGAGCTGTGAGTGCTTTAGGAGGAAAGTGGCAGTTAGACCCAAGAGAGGGGACCTCGCTCAGTCTTGGGTTTACTCTTCTGAGACTAATTAAAACAATTATAGATTGGCATACTGGTGACTCTCTAAAATTGTCAGCTGTTCCAAAGAACATGGAGGAAAGGAAACATCTAAAGAGAAAGTGTCACCAAAAAAATAGATATCCATCATTTGATCGGTATCTCATTAAAACAGTACCTGCTTTCTCACAAAATCTGGGAAATTTCTCCCTATAAGTATTATTTTTATTAGTATATTAGTTTGAAAGAGATAATTGTATTCATTATGGGGGATTGGTGTAAAATCTTAATCTGTGAACCTTTTTTGATGTGTATGATGTCTGTAGATATTTAGCTTGAGTGGAGTAGCAGAAGGCAGTGGTTTTGATTTGGGATATTATTCTAAAAACAGTAAGAGTTGGTAAATAAGTGGCTCTTGGGATCTCTTCCCTGCAGCTGTCATTGAGTGGTAAAGATAAAAGGTCACACAGCCTTAGTCCATTGGCTAAGAACTCAGCTGGCTATTAGTTCAACCTGTGGCTCATGAATTTTACGTCTCAATTTTCTACTCTGTAACTAAATTTGTAATCATGATCTTACTTGTTTTTTCCTGTTCCTCTTTGGAAAACTCTTTAAAAATTCGGAAATAACTAAGTATGCCATTATAGCTGTTGCTTTATGTGTGATATACTTTTGAGATATAGACTTAAGTTCATTTAATGTAGCAATTCACTTATTTGGTCTTTGATGTAACTTTAGCCTAAGAAAGCTGACTGATGTAATAATAACCTGGATGTTTTTGTATAGCCCACAATTGATAACAGCAAATTGTGGAAGACACCAACATGCCCAAGTACAGATACTGAATAAAGAAGACGGGATAGATATACACAATGGAGTATTACTTTGCCATTATGAATGACACATCTGAGTCATTTTTAGGAAAATGGATGCATCTTGAGACCATGATGCTCAGCAAAATGAATCACACCCAGGTATATGGTTTCTCTAATATGAGAAAACCAAACCATAAAACATTTAAGAGACATGGAAGAAAGTAAGAAGATGGACTTTGTAGAGAGGGAAAGGGGAGTTGAAAGGGTAGGAAGGAGGAAAGGAGATAATATGTAAAAAATTTTTAGAAAAGAACCAAATGGAGTTGATAGTGGGAGTTATGGGGGAGGAGGGAGTTGTGGGAGGGTCAAAACGGGGAGAGGAAGAGACTGTAATTTTGATGTGATATAAATGTGCTCAAAATACTCAAGTTCAGTATAAACATTATGTATTGCATATATGTCCATATATCAATAAAACGAGGAAAAAAACCTGTCAGCTGTTGCAGGCGTCCCAGTCTCGTCACATTCCCTCCATCCCTTGAGGTGGAGTCTTACTAGCTCTGGCTCTGGAAGCCGCCCAAGGCCCTGTACTGCCTCTAGCTCGTTGGGATGTTCTGGGAGGGTGCCTGTCAGCCATACTGGGCAGAGTAGAACCTGCCTCCAGTTTGGGAGGATTTCACAAGCCAACTTTTCTTTTTTATCTGATGGGAAGGGCTGAGCTAAGAGGCAGCAGCAGGGGACAGCACAAATAAATACAGAAAACGCTCTCCAGGGGCTACCGTTGTTCTTAGGACAATGGCAGGCCCTGGAGAGCATTTTCATGGAGTTGAGATTGAAAACGAAAATAATGTGGTTATGCTACACCCTCTTCCAGAGCCCTGGATGGATGTGGCCTTCCCCAAGCTCTGCAGGAGAGGAGGGACAGGTTTTCTTCAGAGGCCTGGCTTCCACTGGAGGATAAGGGAGGGTAGCAGTCTGGAAGCAGGTCCTCAGGGGTGGGGAACAGCTTTGGCCTCTGTTCCCTCAGTCACTCTGGGCTTTCTCACAAGCTGCCAGCCCAAGTCTCCACCCTTCCTAGTGCTTTGCAGTCTACAATGGGGCTGGTCCAGCGTGGCAGGGCTGCTGCACACACCCAGCAAAGCTGTCTGCCTCTGCAAGGAAGAAGGGCGCTCTTCCAACAATGGGCGGGAGGGGCTAAATAGGAGTGGTGGCCTTCTTGAGTGGAGAACATATCCCCAAATAATCTACAGACTGGCAACCCTGTCTTTGCAGCGTTTGAAGTGACTCACACAGGATCTTTCTGGAACCAGCACCATCTCTCAAGAGAACTAGTCTCAGCCCTTCTCCAGGTGATGATTGTCAACATCCTTTGGTGGGTTAAGGCATCCTGCTCACGCAGAAGGCTGGCATCATTTGGACACTTCTGTACGGAGCAGTCTGCCACACTGGCTGGTCACCGCACACGACGCTTGTCCAGAGGTGAAGCTTAGGACTAGGGGGAGGAGGCCTGAGTTCCTGCCCGCCAGTCTTGCATCCAGTGCTTAGACTCTCTGGGTCTGTTGCCTTAACTCTAACACAGAAGGGATATAAGGAAGCATACAATAGAAAACACGTAATGGGTTTAGCTCAGGGCCAAGCACGCAGTAAGTTCTTATTACATGGCAGCCACCTTATTAACTAAAGCTAATGTTTGAAGGCTCATTTCATATCATGTTGGGTCTTGTTCTACAGGATTCTCACGATAACCCCTTTGAGGTAGGCATTATTGCTATTCCTCTTTTATAGAAATGGAAATTGAGGGTTAGGGAAGCAAATCGTTATTAGTTATGTAGCTAGTTACTGGAGGAGCTGGAACTCAGACCCAGGTAGTGTGATGCTCTGGCCTGCTCTCAGCTGCTGTGTAATACTCTCGGTTATTACTGTTAATTAGCACGTCTTCAAGGACCTAAATCTCAGATTGCTGTTGAACAAAGATAGTTCTGCTCCTGAAGTGTATACAAGAGGTGGTGGGCTTGTTTTAATGTTCTTGTGTTCATATAAAGACTCCAGGAGGGAAAAAAAAAAACTAAGAAAAACTAAAATTCTCTCTTTGTGGGGCTGGGGATTGAACCTGCAGCCTTATACATGCTAGGCAAGCACTCTGCCACTGAGATGCATTCCCAACACTCAAATGCTTAAGAGTACCCCTAAACCTTATCTAAGCAAGCATCCTCCACACCATCTGTTACTATCCCACTTCTGTACCTCCAAGCACTTTTCCTTATTTCATTTGCCTCTATCACTCCCTGATAGAGCCACGGCAGGCATTCATTCCAAATTCACCTAATGAGGACACTGAGGCTCAGAAAGCTTATGTGCATCTTCAAGCCTAAGTGGATGATTGCTCTTTGTAAAAATCACTAAGGTTTCTTGAGCTCAGTACTATGTAAGTTCACAATGTCTTAGAACCTTGCAACAGTCTTCTGATGGACACTGTATTTTATTCTCCTGTAGATGGGCAAACTGAAGCTTAGAGATGATAGAAAACTGGCCCCAAGACTTAGCCAGTAACCTCCAAACTGTCATTCAAAGCTGCCTCTTGGTGGTAGTGATGGGGTTTGCGGCCAGTCTAAACAGAACATGCCCTGGGAAGTTTAGAATGGGACATAGTCCTTGTTCTCAGAAGGGACTTGGCAGAAAAAAAAAAACTGGACACTCCGACCCCTGCTGCTCACAGCTGAGTGACCAGGAATGGCTGATGAGCCTCTGAGTTTTGGTTTCCTCGCCTATATGGTAGAGCTCCTATTGTCTGCCAGGCAGTCCTGTCATGAGGGATATTAATGCAAAGCTAGATTTCCAGGTGTTCAATGCAGAGCAGATCTCACTAGCATTCAACTGTAGAGCAGAAACACTAGCAGAGCTCACCCTGAGGTAACACTTGCTAAGCACTTAATGTGAGATTCCATCACAAGCATGCAAGGAATTTACTCGGGCTGGTTGGGCAAGCATCCAGGGAAAGGGTGTGAACCTGGGCTGGTCTTTGATTTAAGGCAAATGAAGCCTGTGGGAAAGTCACATGAGTAACTCCAAAGAGTTGGTGTGAAACCAGTTTTTAGGAGTCAACATTGGCCATGACCTCTTTTGACCAAGGCCAGACCCTGTCCACTGTCCATGTCCTTGAAGAGTTGGGCAATAGGTATAGAATTGGGATGGAGAACCAACCCTTTTTCTGCCAAGAGCCATTTGGATATTTATAATTCACGGGCCACATAAAAATACCAACTTAGAAATTAGGCTGCTACATTTGGTCAAATGTTTAAGTAACTCACCTCTCATGTGATGGCTGGAACTGCTTCTCTTTGGTGAGTCTTTGGGTAGGATGGACCAAATGATTTCACGGGCCAGACAGTCCCCACCCCTGGTAGAAAGATCATTGGCAAAGCTATACCACTGGGAGGAACATGGTGTGTTGGGAGACCTGCAGCGGTTTGGAAGAGGCATAGGTAAGATTCAAAGACAGGGCATGCAGGGAGAGGAACCTGGGAAGTGGGCAAGGTGAAGACCAATCAGGAAGGTTCTTAGACTCTTAACAAAGGTGAATGAACCTTGCTTTAAGGCAGGTGTTAACCTCCAGTGAAAAGGTGGGCACCAAAGCCAGATACCACAGGGACCCAGTGAGTAGGGCTAGATAACCTCTGGTGTACGAGTTATAGACTATCGTTGGTGCTAGTGGATACAGAAGTGAGTAGAACTGAGAAGCAGAGCTGAGTCCTCCTGACCTGTTTCTTACAGTAGTAAACCAAACATGGCAACCATCCTCAGGGTAACCCATTCCAGCTTCCAGGCGAGGATCCCTGCGAAAGCCATTGTGGCTGGCTTGTGCTTAGGCCTGAAACACAGTAGGATGCAGGGCTTGGTAGGTTCAGTCTTGAATCCAGATCCTTTTATTTCCTGGCAGTGAATACAAATAAATTGAAAGCTACATTTTCTTTATAAAAGTTGCATAGTGCAGAGGAAATTCAAGGTGTGAAGACGGTTCTGTCCTGCTGTGCTCTGGCTCTTTCCAGCAGTGGCCCAGACTCCCGTTGGCTCAGCCCTTGTCCTCAAATTCCCAGCAGTGTCCCAAACTGAGACTGTCACTATTGTGTCTCAAACAGAATTAAACGTTAACCCTAGCTCAGTGTAAAAGGTCTACTAAGAACTTATTTTCTCTCACCTACTTGTTCAATGTGGTCTGGATTATTGGACAGTATTGGAAAATACTATAGTGTGTTATAATGCCCTCCTCCCATTCAGGTCCTAAGTACGCATCTCCAAAGCTGTGGTTTCACTCTGATTTTGCTTTGCTTCTTGGAAGGACAATGGATAGTTTTTTATTTTTAAAGAAATGGGAGAGACCTTTAGAAGAACTGTGGAAACAAGATATGAAGCAGTCACGGAGACGGGTACCAATGAAGTACACAGCTTTATTCATGGGGTTGTGAGTAAACAATGGCACAGAGTGCGTGGCAAAGGGGTGTGGCGAGTGCTGCTTGCAACGGGAGTATGGAGCGGGTCAGGGACTGTGCAACTCAGTGACGAGAAAACCAACAGGCCACTCCTCCTCTGCACACAAGCAGTAGGTACTCAGGCGAGGACACACACCCACTCAATTTCACAGGGAACACGGCACAGCTTTTCAAAGTTTCTTCTAAACATTTGCTTTCATGTATCTGAAAGGGGCCAGAGGGCAGAAAAGGCTGTATGCCTTCTACCAGCTGAAAATTCAAAATGCAAGATATCCACATCCCCCACTCCACAGCGTCAGGGCAAAGTCATCCACAACTCATGGAAACCACTCACATTTATTACTGGACAAATCTATACAAAACCCAAAAGGGACATGGGTTTTGGGGATAACTGTCTCCTCATCCACAAGGTCAGGCAGTGGCTCTCAACCTTTCTGTACAATGAGGTACAGAGTGTCAGCTCCATCCATCCCCGTCAAAGGCTCAGGAAGTTACTCATGGGATTTTCACTTTGGGAAGAGTTTTATTTAACGATAACAACCACTGCTCAATTACACTAAGGTTCTGGAAAACATGGGATTTGTTGAATTTTATTGTGTACACATTCACTGTTTAGAAAGTTTCAACTTAAACTGACCACCTCCCCTTTTCTTTTTGAGTTTCCCATAAATTAAATTTACCAAATAAAAACACAACAATCCATACGCAAAGCATATTGGTTCCTATCTCCCTTTGCTTCCTGGACAGCAAGTGAAAAGATAGTGATTTTTTAAAAAATGTCAAAGTAAAGATTTCTGTTTCTCCTATCACAGTGTAGTTGGGTAGTTTCCTTAAAGAACATCATCACTGTAAGATGGTGTCATTGCAAACCGCAAGCCGTAAATAATCTTTTTCTGCATAGAAAAGTTCTTCAAAAGGAGGCATTAAAAGAGAAAGCTTTAGGGCATACAGACAAATACTTGGTTTGTCAAAAGAAAATAATTTTAAAAGTCAAATAAAATCAAGGTGGGCACAAGGAAAACAGATTAAATGCTACTGGAAATACAAAAATTACTTATAAATCTGAGCTTGCTTCAGGACACGGAAAGTTGATGACACAGGGTTTCTTTCCATTCTATCATCTTTCATGATGGTTGGCCTTCAGACACAAGGCTCTGTGACACGCCCCGATAAGCCAACACCAAGTTTGCTTTAGGTAGTTTTTAGAAAGACTCACCTAGTCCAAAGTAGTTAATGTGAATTCTTTTAAATTTGAAAAAGCATATATATTTTATATCATCGTCTGAGAAGCAATCCTTAGAAAAAAGATGTTTGTTTCAAAGTGTAAAGACATTAGGCAAGAGTTTTAGAAACACTACTAGCTACACTTCTCTGAATTACAGGTGGCCGACACCAGACTGAAGTGGGAAGGATGAAGGTTGGGGGAAAAAAATGCTCCAGGCTGTGTCTCAGAAGAGCAGACTTAGCTTGGAGCCAACAGTACTTGGGATGAGGGACAAGAAAGGACATG
Source organism: Ctenodactylus gundi (assembly GCA_004027205.1). Classification (NCBI taxonomy): domain Eukaryota; kingdom Metazoa; phylum Chordata; class Mammalia; order Rodentia; family Ctenodactylidae; genus Ctenodactylus; species Ctenodactylus gundi. Next base: position 73,732 of record PVKB01004547.1, read on the forward strand.
ACAGACAGAAAGCCACCTCTCCTTTTCTTGCACCTTCTAACCCACTGATTCTAGCTTTTCTCTTTGAGGTTTCAGAGAACAGGCAGTTTATATTTAATTATTGAGGAAGTCATATTAAAAAAATCTCATAACAAACCCCAAACCAAAACCAAGATGCACAGCTAGCCATACAGGTTTCCAAATGATTTTATGTCTCCTAATAAAGCACACAGGAAGTACACACGATAGCCTGGACTTCCTCAAAGAAATTTTACAGGAAGCTCTGAGCTTCATATTGTCAGACGCCTCTTCTACTTCATGCGATTAGTATGCACTTCAAGTCACAAGCCGAATGCTTGGAAATGTAGCCCTTAAGATATGCACCAAGCCTGCCATGTATGTAACTCTTTTCCTAGGGTGAACAAGCTACTTTGGTTGTGTTAACAACTGGCATTTACCTATGCGTGATAGGGTGGGGTTACGCAGAGAACACCACAGTATGGCGCTGTGGCCGGGGCTTTTTAAGGTCTAGCATGCCGTGTGCCCGGTCTAACAAAAAGAGGAGGCCACTGGAGCCCATACACTGAGTTTGGTAGCGAGAGCTAGTCCTCCCAGCCCCACCGGTCCTTCCAGGTGCAGCCTTCTGCCAGGGAACAGAGGTGGGGGCTCCTCTCTGGGTGGGTGACTGTCTTCGGTGGCCCTGCCCAGAGGTGGGGGGCTACTGATACTCAAGAGGAACAACATTTTTGCATGTAGCAATTTAAATGAATAAGTATGCTTAACATGAAAGAAAAAGCTTTTTAAAAAAATTTCAAGTTGGCTACAGAAAGGAGTTCAAAAACATAAGAAAAGCAGGGCTTCGGGAAGGACAGCAGAACTCAGAGTATTACCTCTTTAATTGCCAGTGCCATTCCGTGCAGGCCTTTATCTCTGGGCCTCTGTAACATAACGAGGAGGGCTGTCCCTTCTTTCAAGCTAGTTTTCCTATTCCATGACAAGCTACATCCCTTTGATGCAGTCCAAGAGTTAAACACTTTAGCACGGCCACCAGATTATGGCCTTGTTTCTAAAAACCTTGCTTTTCTCGCTCTGACACTGGATCTGGATGTTCGTGGGTAATAATCAATAATCACCAAAAAACATGGCGAGTTCTTTACTGTCTCCATTAGAAAAACACCAAACCCCCCCCCCCCCCAAATCTCTCCATCAGCCACGTGCTGGGACCCATGTGACCACTACCGCCAGCGATAGTGGTAGTGAAACACTGCACGTGCTCTACACTCTGCCGGGTGAAGCATAAACTCAGGCCTATGGTCTTTGTGCTGAGGCTGCCAGCGCCACCCTGGGACAGCGGAGGACAGGACAGCGGAAGCACAGAACAGAGCAAGAGTCAACTGAGGTTGCAGTTGGCCTCAGACCAAGTCCAAGCCAGTCACTTGCTAAATGAGTCCGCAGGTCCAATACCACACACGCACACACACTCGGACATGTGATCTGAAACTTAGATTCCTTCAATAAGGTGACAGGGGAATACTTTGAAGCAACTGCAGCATTCACCACCACACCCAACAGACAGAGAAGCGTGTCACAAGTCAGAGGTCCACAACACAGGCTCAGAAACTACGTGGCTTGCTTTTACCCGCGGTGTCAGGTGGACAGCTAGTAATACTGCTCCTTGCTGCAAGGGAAAAAATTTCTGAACTTTTGGTCTCAGGAGCATTTGCAGGAGAATTCAAATGCTCTCTGCTCTGGCTGTAACACAGAGCTTACACTCGGACGCAGAGCCCCACAGTAGGGGAACAAACGTGACCTGCCCTCCCAAGTGCGGAGTCAGAGATTCTCCCTCAGCTGACTCATGCCAGGCCCCGTTCTGTGGTCTCAGTCACACATTTTGGTGAAATCCAGGCTCCAGTTGAACTGAGAGCTGTAGACTTATGAAGTTGGGTTAGATGCTTCAAGCTTTAAACCAACCCAATCCCACATGAGCTACATCAGGGTGTGCAGTGTGCTGGCTTCTGAGCACTCACACCCTCCTTCACAGGAGGGGATGGCAGGGGTGGGGCTTAGCCTCACTCTGAGTCACATGCACTTACATCATGTCCTTTAGAAGCTGTGGCACAGTGTGACATTCAAGCAGAGATTCAAAAATCACACGCAGACGCACAAAACTGTCTTTGGTGAGTTGCACACACCTCACATCAACGTACACGTCTACTCCATGAAATCCACAGGGCCAGGCAAGAGGGAAAACTGACGAGGCCAGAACAAATCTGTTCGATGCAATCTACTCTGGAGCTGTAGAGGTTTAAGAGAATGCGAAGCGTGCCCTTCCTTAGCCTATGACTGAAGAAAATCAGTGCAGGCTTGACCTGATACACTGTATGCCAGACAAAGAGCAGGGGACACTAAGTGGAAGAACCTGTTTTGGTGGAGAACACTCATTTCCCCCCTAAGAGTGACAGAACCCATCAGCAAAAATCAAGTAGCATGCAACCAGGCCAATCTGGAGATGATACGCGGCTTTCCTTTCTTTGCAAGGGGGAGCCCAGCCAGCTCCTGTCCTCGGCGGGGAGGAGAAATTCTGCTCTCTGAGGCAGAAAGAGAGCTCAGGGATGGCTTCCTTCGTAAAGGAGGATGGTTTCCTCCTTAAAAAAAAAATAGCAGACAGCCACCCAATTTGCCAACTAGTCCCCAGCAAAGAGAAGAGAACAAGAACTTGTCAAAAATCGTTTTTGCTGAGAATCAGCCTTTGATCAGAGTCGCCCAGTCCCTGCCTGCCAGTCAGGAAAACCACGTGCAAAACCACTGCTGCCACACGACACAGTCATGACTCTTCCTCCCTAGCTGCCGTGCTACATCTTAAACTTTGGAATCAGCACACCGCTCTCCGCCGTGTGGTGTCCTAAGGGCACTTGCTGGCTCTTATCAGTACGGTCGCACTACGCTGGACAACAGGTAAAGGAAAACAGCAGAAGCGCCTGCCGTGAACACAGCTCAGGTAAAAAGGTCGCAGGTGGACACTACGGCTGAATTTGGGAACCTCGAAACTTCTACCCCACGGCTGCTTGGCAAGTGTTACTGTTGGCTGGCCCACTGTTTGGCTCGTGGGTGTCGTGACCAGACTCTCCCTTTCTGTTGTGGCTGAGGGATGGTAGTTTGTAAATTCTCCAATCAGTTTGGGCCTTACTAAACATCCTAGGCGCCTGTGCCCCGGCAGTACATTTTTCCCACTTGTCATTGGGGTGCAGGGCTTAGAAGAGTCTCGCCCTTTTCTTCATGTCATTGCGTCTCCAAAGAGGTAACTTGTCAAACTCCTGTATGGACATCCCGAAGATTTCCCGAAACACTTCTGGGGCTAAGTGGCGCTACGGAGAGAGAAGAGAGCAGTGGTCAGTCCTGACGGTCACCCAGGTGTGGCCTTGAGAACTCTCCAGTTTACAAAAACAGTTGGCCCTCTGTATCCATAGTTCCTTGTCCTTGAATTCAACCAACTGCAGATCAAAATTTTTAAAAAAAATGCCTCTCTATTGAACATGTATAGACTTTTGTCATTATCATGTCCTCCTAATAATAGTTTAAAAATCATTTATTCACATTGCAATTATAATTCATTTGAGATGATTTAATGTATAGAAGAAGACATATAAAGGTAATACGCAATTATTTTATGTAAAGAATATGAGCATGGATTTTAGGAAGTCCTAGAGTCGATCTCCTGTAGGTACCAAGGAACACTGACCTCTTTTTGCCAAATGACAGAAGAGCTTGCTACCAGGCCTGGTTAGGGAAGTGTCCTCCCCACCAGATTACAGAGCTGGTAGAAAACTAACAAAATGTTGCAAGTCAGTGTGATTACAACACTGAATAATTATGGGGCATGAGAATGGGACTTATGATGCTGGAGGTGACTCCATTTCCAGTCCTGGTATGCTGAGAAGACTCAGGGAAAGTGGACCACAGCAACAGAGAAAGCTAGAAACAGAGAGAGACTTTTCAAGTTTCTCTGTGTCTGTGAGGCACCCCAGGACTTCCTCTTAGTGTGGCAACAGGTGGATATTTGTTCTATTGGAAGACTTCCCATCTGGCACTGCTCGTAAGCAAAGTCCCAGTGGGACACTTTGGTCAGTATTCTCAGAGCCAGACTGACCTCTGATACAAAGGCAGTGCCTTTGTCAGGGAACAGTAATGATTCCTCCTGAGACCGACAGGTTTTATTTTTTAAAAAGTAAAGTCATTCAGATAGGAAAGTATAATGATCAGCCTTCCTCGTCCCGGGAGCCTTGGGTAGGTATGACCGCATAACCCTTCAACAAGGAATAAAGGAACATGGAACAGCCAAGAAGAGACACATCCATTATAAACCTTCTTGAAAGCGCCCTCCACCGGCTCTCCTAGACTCAACTCAGGCCTAGATAAAGGTAAGAATCTGAGAATATCTGAAGATTCCCCTTCTACACCTCCAGCTCTAACTATGGCAGTGTGAAGTTTGCAAAGAAGAGGACTAAAATCACTCTGTGTTTCCAGATCATTCTTCTAGATATTACTAGGCATTTTAAATCCTGACCCAAGTATAAATTTAAGTGAAAATGAATTTAAACCTAAGTGTACACGCTGTACCATCAGCTTCCCTGCAGCCAGGAAATGCCTGCTTCAGTTCAGGAGTCAAAACACCCTTCTGCCCTCTTCCTCACCATATGCATTTTGAGAGCAGGGACCTGTACGGCTTCTGGCTGCACCTCTCAATATTTAATAGAGCAGGAACAATGAAAAAGTGCTTCCAGCCTTGTTTCTCTTGTTTTTTTTTTTTATCTCATTTGAGCTCCTCTGAGATTCATCTCTTTGCTCTACGTGTAATATGAGATTGATATTTATTATATTTGTTCTTGGGGGAAGCCGGGGAATGGAGAGATCTGCCTTTGGATATAGATTTCCGTTTTACCTCAAGCCGGGTTCTGTCCACGTCTCTTAGGATTTTGTTGCGCCCTCTGTTGGTCACCATGAGCATTTCATATGGAAATATCTGAGAAGGAAAGAAAATGCCACTTCTTAAATATTGCTGTTTGTTTGTTTGTTAATTTATTTATTTATTTATGTAGAGGCAGGGTCTTGCTCTGTAGCCCAGACTGCTCCTGAACTCACCATGTAGCCCAGGCTGGCCTTGGGCTCACAGCAATACTCCTGCCTCAGCCTTCCAAGTGCTGGACGACAGGCATGTGTTACCATGCCTGGCTTTAAGTGGTGCTGGGGAATCGAAGTAAGGGCCTTCCTCTTGCTAGGCAAGAGCTGTGCCATTTCTCCAGCCCCTACTGTCTACTGTATTAACAAGGAGACTCTACCGCTACCAAATCTTAGGGCCGTGTCATCCTGGCATGGGGATAAGAGACGAGCCACACTTGCCTTTGGTTCCAACATGTTGGGCATGGACACTCCTCGGTCCATTCTCATTGCAGGCATGTGGCCATCCGGGAGGGTCTGCAACAGAAAGGCTGCTTTAGGGATGGCCACAAAGTTAATAGCAGGGGACCTCAAGGGAGGACTCTGTGGACCCCCAAGGTCCCTTCTGGGTCTCAAATTCTCACACTTTAATCCTCACTGTACAGACATGTCATGTTTGTTAATATACATTTTTAAAAATGAGATCCTTACTGAGAAGGGACAGAAATACTGCTCTTTTGTAATCAAGTTTGGGAAAAAATCCTGGCTTGGTATCTGTGAATCAGTTCCTGAATTATACAGTACATAAAAAAATTTTAAGCCTATTATTGTTATTTTCTTACCTTTAACCTTAGTTTTCCTTCTCATTTTCCATCACAGTCTTACAAGATTTTAGTTCTAGGACCAAAACTGGGGGTGCAGCTCAGCAGTAGAGCATTTATCTACCATGTGTGAGGTTCTAGGTTTAATCCCTAACAGCCCCCCCCACATACACACACACTACTGGAGAAAATAAATCATGTGAGAAAAAAGTGTTCCTTTCTATTGGCTATTCCTAAGATTCTTTTAGTTTGGACCCAGGGTAAAAAAGGGAGGAAAACAGTTCCGCAAGAACATAAATAACAAAACAGAACAAAAAACAAAACTGTACATTGGCAGACTGGTGATGCTGGCCCACTTCCTCCCTGAAGAGAACTCTCCCAAGCTACATCAAGGAAATCCTTCTGCACTTGGCCTGGCTCTTACTGTGTGCCCAAGGCCCACAGGGACCACTTGACCTGGGCATCAGGCATGCCTGTTCTTCACAGCTATGGAGCAACGGCTAGAAGATCAAATGAGCATCTTCTCAACAGAAATTTCTCTCGGAGCAAGCAGACTGGGCTGGCAAATTGCAATCATGGCCACCTCAAGAAAGACAAAACACCCATACCTGGTAGTCTGGAAAGGAAACGGAAAGTGAAGGCCCATGAGAAAACATGGAATCATCAAAAGAAACACGATATTCTACCACAATTCCCAAGAGAGTCCCCAGTGGCCCACACTCTCTACCTGGCCCCAGTCAGTACAAACACCATACCATCAGCCTCTTAGAGCAAGAACCTCTGTGCCAGCTTTAGGGATTGGTTTAAAAATCCCCCTCTTTCTCCTTCCCACACGTATTTTGAGGGTACGGGTCATGTCTGGATGACTGGTACACCTCCAGACACCTACCAGAGTGCTGGGCACGGAGGAGGGGCAACAAATGATGCTCACAAACTTGCTTCACATGGCTTTATTTCATTAAAGATCTCCTGAGATTTCAGGAAGTGCTCTATCAGCTCGTGAAAGACAGCTGTGATCCCCCTCTAGGAGATGACATGGCAAGAACCCAGGTTCCACAATGTGATCTCACAGTCTCTCAAGAGCCTCAGCTACCAGGGTAGGTACTACAATGGGCAGCCTGGCCCAGGAGCCTCACCTCGCACTCCTCCACTAACGTCCCCATAGCTGTTGTACTGAGCAAAATCCGTGGAAACAGGCTGAAAAGAGGAAAAACACGTTATTAGAAAATGTCCACTGTGATCATTTTGTAGTCAGATGAAAAGGAGGAAAGAATTTATAAATCCTATAATTTTTTTTCCTTCTGGATCTTCATGTTTTAAATCCCTATATATATTTCTATAACTATAAAAATTGTCTTTTGTACTACATCTATTATTCCTATGAGCAGGCTCTTGGTAACCAATGATCTCTTGCTGCTAAATAAAAATTTATTTCTCTATGTTGTTATATAATTACATTTGTTTTATACTTTGTTGGAAAGACACCTGAACAAACTATCTTTAAAGCAGAGATAATAAGTCAAACAATTATTTTTTATTTCATTATAAAATTGCTTTGTCCCACTACTGCTTAATCTACTCTCCTCTTGAGCTCACACGGACCATTTACATATTTACAATCAAGAAACCCTTCTTTCAGTAGAAATACTTTACTTCACCTGTAACTCAGAATGATTTACCAGGGGATCAGAGAGATTACAATTTTCATTACATCCCAACACCTGGATCAGGAGTCTGACATCTTCAGACAACATGGCAGTACTTCAACCAGGACCAAGGAAGGCGTAAATGCACAAACAATCAAATGAAGGGAAGCATTACCCGGTGAAGCCCATTTTTTCCATAGCCAGGGAGAGATGAGGTTTTCGATGACGGAGCGTGTGAAGCTGCATGAGAAAAGGGAAAAAAGAAAGCAGCTGTTGGCAAAGCAGAAGCCCAATTCTTCAATGAAATTGGAAGTCTTTTGCAGAATAAAAGGTTTATCAAAAACAATTCAAATTATACCGTGCTCAACTATTCACAGATGCTCTCACATTTAAGAGAACAGGAAATGGGGTCCTAGTAGTGACATTACCAAGAAAGGGAAGCCAAGGGGCCACAGCACACAGCCACGGCTGAGCCCAGCTGTGATTCCCACGATGCTGACTCCCGTCTAAGTACTCAGCACACTTTCTCTCTTCAAACACTCAGTAAAACTCTAGTAAAACTATTATTATTCCCATTTTATAAGAGAAATAGGAGCTTAGTTAAGTATCCTGCCAAAGGCCACTTAACTCTAAATAGATGGGCAGATTTGAACCCAGGGACGCGTGAATGCAGAAGCCCTGCACCGCATGTGATATGCAGCAGTAATGGACCTGGAGGCCAACCATGCAAGTGATCAACCCTAGCGGGCTCCCAGGAGGCCTGGTCTCGCAATCCCACCTGTCAGGGACACATGGAGGCTTGACAGGTTGTTGCGGTTTGGAGACAGCAAACCTTGGCTGGAATTCTGGTTCTGTAACTTAATAAATACCTCTGTACTTTGAGTACCTTTTTTTGTGTGTGTGTGATAGGAGGGATTGACCCCAGGGCCTTCACATTATGCTACGTCTTTAGCCTGTTTTTATTTTTGATTTTGAGACAGGATCTCACTAAGTTGCCTGGCCTGGGCTTGAACTTCTAATTCTCCTACCTCAACCTCCCAGAGTGCTGGGATGACAGGCCTGTGCCGCCACACCCAGCTGCATTTAATCTTTGAAGTTGTCATTTCTTGATCTATGTAAGTATAGTATTACACATTCATATAGAAGTGAACCTCAGAATTACAAGGAGCTCTGGAGACGAGGTAACCACCATGGGTGGTCCTGTCTCTTGTGCCAGAGGCCAGGTAGGCGGCTGACTCTCAGCTTGAGCGAGGCAGAGGGGGTGGAAGGCATATCCGCTGCTCACCTGAGTGGATGGGAGAATCGTAGCGACTGGCTGACAGGGACGATCTTTCCCGGCTTTCCTTTTCCATCTCCTCCTTCAGTATCAACTGGCCCAGGCCCGAGTTAAGCTAGTTGCAGGAGAAGGAAAAAGGACAGTCAACCTACAATTACTTTTACAGAATGATAGTTTCTTTGTAGAATGTCTTATAAAAAATTTCCTGACCCAGGATGTGGGAAGACCCAGAGTCTGGTGGTTCCTCAAAAAGTAGAACAGTTTCTACTCCTCTGCTTTAACAGAGTCTAGACCTCTCCTTGGGGAAACTCCTCCTCCCCAAGCTGGGCTCCGTGTCTGAAGGATATTTTCCTCTCCCTCTTCCCTGCCCCACAGCACGAGCAGGAGACTTTGGCAGGCATGACTAAGCCTGTGTGTGTCTTTGACTCAGGAAGTGGAGAGTAAAAAAAATTGCACTGATTTGTTCAAAAAACAAAGCAAAGCAAAGAAAAGTTCATTATACACATTTTAGAAAAAATTCAGAAGAGCCCATAACCCACCACTCAGTGATAACACCATTTGCATTTTGACTTATATCCACCTAATATTTTTCTACACATCTTTACACAAACAGGCACTGTACTTTATAACATTTCCTCCCATATAATTAATGCCATATGCACTTCTCATATCTTTGAAAAATTTCAAGTGGTGGGAGTCAACAGCGCTTGTTGTTGGTGGGAGAGTTTATACCTGGCTATTTTTTTCAGATGCTGCGGGCCCTGGTTAGAGGCAGGAAGGTGTGATAAGTCCTCTTGGTGATAGGCCACTGATCTCTTTACTCCTGGTTTAGATACACAGGCCAGAGGCTCTGAGTCTGGGATAAAGACCTGGAGAAAGGCACCCTCCCGGGGGGAATTCCCCCAGTAGGGCCTGCACTCGCCCGCTGGGCACCACCTTGCTCTGCCTAGCCGCTTGGCACCCTTGCAGCATGCAACCTGTGTGTCCACCCACACCACCACACTCCTCTGACTGGCAGCATCAGTATCATCGCCTTTAAAGCCAGTGCATATTCCTTCTTCTCCTAACGACTCAGCATCTACCATTTCTCATCCGCCAGATACAAGCCCCTTGACGGCTGGGCCACCACTTTCTTGTCTGGGTGGCTTGTACACATTATTATTATTATTATTATTTTTTAAAAAAAGGTCCTGATCTTGTGAAACTGAGATTGAGGACAGCAGCCAGGTAGTTTAAGGACAAACCTTCATCAATTGCTCTTCTTGAAGCTGCCGGCGTCTCAGAAGCTCCTCCTCATCTTCCTCTCTGCCACTAGATCTGCGTCTCGTGTCAGTTCCTAATTCCACAGCAAAGACAACTTCTCACATCAGTCCCACAACAAGGGAATCTTAACGGACTAGCCCCTCTGTGTATACCTGGTTGGTTGGCAAGGTCAGCAGAGGCCTTTAACACACGTATGTATTTTTCTGAAGACAGGATCTCACTCTGCAGCCCAGGTTGGTCCTGACTCACTATGGAGCCCAGGCTGGCCTTGGACCCAGGACAATGCTCCTGCCTCAGCCTCCGAAGTGCTGGGATTACAGGTGTGCGCCACCACGCCCAGCTTTCTGTGGTACTAGGGAATCAAAGTCAGAGCCTTGTGCCGTGCCATTCCTCCAGCCCCGGCCTTTAACATACTGAAGTGAACAGTAAGAGGGAAAAAATTTATCCCTCACCAACTCAGCAATAAACTTAATTTCTCCTGACCCCTTCATCAAGCCAATTTACTGCGTAATGCAAGAAAGGCTCAAACGTGGACCTCTCAACAACTGGCTGCTCAATTAGACCTGTCTAATCACCAGACAGCCACGGGTCAGAGCTCGCCGTGGTAAATAGAAGGGCATCTCTAGCTACCACTGAACAGCTGTGAGGCTGAGTTTTAGAGAGAAGAATTTGTCTACATATCAAAAAATTAGTTAGACATTCTCTTGTGACAAATTTTTCAATCTTGCAGTTTTCTTTTTTCTGACTATCCAGACTTTTCATAATATTACTGCTGTTTTCCATCCTTTCAATCATTACGCTTGTTGAATTACTCGGGCTGTGGGAGGAAATGGGAAAGTTCGCTGATCTAACCAAAATAAACTTTAAATACTAGTCTTCGCCTTTGTCCACTGAATGTGTGGAGAACACGCTTTCCTCACTTGGGAACTCAGAGGTTCTGGAACTGTTTGATGATGATGGTTTCAGCAACAAAAATTTAATTCTTCCTCTCCTCAAAAGCTTAGCTGCTTTCATGTCCCCACCAAGGCCACCTAACCAAAGCAGAAAGCCCAAGGGCTTTACATGCTTCCCGAAGAGCACATGTTGGCAGACTCTTAGTTTCTTACAGTTACCCACATAATTTTCTCTTCAGCTTATACTAGTAAAAATGAATAAATCCAACTTTAAAAGAATCTGATAAATCTTATCAGCGTAATTATAAAAGACTTGTGAATAATGAAGTAAATTTACCTTCAACCATTTTCAATAAGCATTGTTTCAAAATCTATTTATAGCGCCTGTAAAAACTATGTCGAGAATAATATGATAAAAAATAGCCTGATGTAGAAGATTAGGAAATTTTGGAAGATTGAAGGCCTTTTAGGTTAACAATAGAAAAGTGATAAGCCAGTCAAATCTCTGTAGTGCGAACTCACTAAATTTTTGTTACCAGCTTCCGCATTTATTAATTCTTCTTTTCAGGCTGAGTGATTTCACTACTAACAAAACAGTGAAGACACAGACACAACTGGAAAGTATAAAGCAAAGCATGAAACAGCACCAAGGTGACATGTTAGCACAGGATACATGGAAATGACAGATGTAGAAAGTCACGAAACTTCACACAAGTAATATTTCAGAATAACCACTATTCTTAACAGTCCTTAGTAATGGAGAATGTGATTTTACAAGAAAGTGGAAGTGCTTCAGTATTAAGACTTGTTCGTGAGGACAACTGTAACTCAACCTAGGTATAGTCTAAAACAAATTTAACTGAAAGAAGTCACGCTTTGCTGGATGTGGGAAATGCATGCCTGCAATCCCAGTGCTTCAGAAAGCTGAGGCGAGAGAATTGCAAATTCAAGCCCAGACTGGGCACCTCGGCAAACCTGGTGAGATCTTGTCTCGAGATAAATTTTTAAAAAGGGGCTGGGGATATAGTTCAGTGCACAGGCCCTGGCAATCCTCAGGACAGTAAAATAATAATGATAATAATAAATAATTTCTGAAAAGCTACTCCTTACGGGACATCTGGTAAACTCAACTACTAGACTCTACCAAGTGCTCTTGTCCTACGACTCTGGCTCAACTCCATGGAGTTCAAAAGAATCACTGATTTCACAGTGCTAACTGAGAATCTGTATAAGCCTTCAGCTGCAGATGAGTTCTGTATCTCAGTGGATTTGGTGACAGCCAGATTCTGGTAGATGTGTTTTTGAACCTATCAGCACTTTGCACAAAAATTATTATTTTCCATGAAAACTAGCACCATATCCATCCTTCTCACTGTTCTACCTCTTGGCCCTATTTTCTTAGGAGTTGCCACGGTAGGATACATTTTCTTGCACATTCCTAAGCATTTATTTCAAGCTTCCCTAGCAACGTGTCCATCTAATGTGGGTACATCAGGTGCATACCTATGGCGGCAAATGAGGGGGGACCAGGCCAGTAGTCTGTTTCAATCTTTGGTATCTCGCTGGGGTCTGGTGCCTGGGCCGCTGGGAACTTGGAAAACTTGATGATGTCCTCTGAAGACTTGCTCTGGGCTGCCAAGGCAGCTGCATCTAGGTGGGAACCAGGGTTGCTTAGCTACCGATTTGTAAAGCAGTGGTGGTACAACCCCATAGACACAGTTTTCTCATTCTTTGGCAAAGGTTTCAATTCCAGAGAGTTCTCTCCATGACCATGAGCAACTGCCCAGCCACTCCTTCATGACACTTAAGCTCATTTTCCTCACTCTAAGTCAGAAACAAAGCTTTATTTTACATCTGAAAAACTCTACTCTAAAGCTGTGTTGTCCAATACTCGCTTCATTTAAATTTAAGTGAAGGAAACCAAGTAAAGTCAAAAAGTTCATAAACTCAAAGTTCACTTACTCTGGAAACTCAGAGTACCAGAAATTTGAATTAGAGAGTAAAAATTAAAAAGCCAAATTAAAAGCATATGACATTATTTGACTCTAGCTATGAATGTCTAGAGAGACGCCTGTCTTGGTATTTTTGAGCCAGAAGCCACAAACATATTAATCCGATTCATTTTAATTGTTATATATGTTTTAATCCTTACATGAGTCCTGTGTGTTAGGAACTAGAAACAGGAAATCTGATTTCAGTGGTAGGAATTCAGCTTTGTGATTATGTGTATCATCCTCACCCACCGTTATGTTTGGGGTTCTAAGCGTACAAATAAGCCAACCAACTTTAAAACAATGGAGTCCAAATTAGCATGAATGTTAGTTCATAAGGCTCTTAGTGGTTGTGTTTACAGGAGGATTCGCTGATGTAGAGCCTCTCATTTAATCACAGAGTTGGAGCGAAACAAATGAGGTAAAATGGTTGGCCAGTTTCTGATTCTGGCTCTTTTTGTAAACTGGTTTGGGATGCTACTGAACATGTCCATGTACATCTGTAATGCCTAAAAACTTGCCTCCCATGTTCCCATATTTTAAAGTCTAGAAATAACTGATTCTTCAGCTCCAATATTTCCATTCTTCTAGTAACCATCTGGGTCTTAATTGGTGTACATAAATTTATCAAGGAGACCCCACACACAATAAAGGGCAAAATCTTGGTTAGGCGTGGGACAGTGTTTCTCACAATCTCTAACCTCAAGGGGGGGAAAAAAGTCTCAGCTTAGGAAACACTGCTAGTAAGGTGCCTGGGCAGGGCTAGATAGGGACAAAACATGTTAATGTAGGAAACTGGCTTAAATCTAGCATTTCTCCAATGCATGAGGGCACAGACCCCAGTTTGGGGGCATGCAATCTATTTAGGGTAAAGTGGCAGCCCTGCAGAACATCTGCTGGGAAACACTACTCTGGATGTGCTGCTATTAAATCTGAATTTTAAATTATTTTTTGTTCAGAGCAGCAAGATCTATTTCAGATTTTTTTAAAAAAAATCTCTAATTGATAAATTAAACTCTTAGTGATCTTATTCTTAAAACAAAAAAGCATGACTTCAAACAGTACTTACGCATTAGAATTGGTGAAGTCAGTAGTTAAGCATTCACATGTTAATGAGTGTGTGGGAAGACATTAAACCATAAAAAAACAAAAACAAAAACAATGTTAACAAACTTAAAATGCAAGCAGGTGATGTAAAATCTTGAAAAATAATAAAAAACAGCTCCAGAACTATTACAATACATATGTTAGGCTTGGCCTACACATTTTTGTGTATTTTCAAATTTATTGCTTTTCATATCATCCTAATTATTAATGACTTACTAATGTCAACTAGATTCTAAAGACAGCCTTCAAATTTCCAGGCAAAATTTATGTATAATTTTCTGGAATCACCAGACAACCAGTTTTGGCTGTCTATTCACAGAGATTCACAGTAGATAAATTTAAAGGCTTAATAATGGTGGAACAAAATGTTATTTACATAAGGTAAGGTGATATATTGTATTTAAAATACTAGTATTCTCAGAAAAAGAAAACACAATTATAAACCCACTTTACCAATCCTTAGTTTGCAGGGGTTTCAAAGACAAATCAATCTAACTCACTGGTTGTTAGAGAAAATTAAAGCCACATAGGTAGGGTGTGGACCTAGACCATGATCTGTCTTAACTCGTGCTCTGACCATTGACCACTGCATTATGCACACATCTGCGTGCCACAGAAGAAATTGGGGGGAGGGAGGGCTGGGACTGGACTGGACAGGACGGGATGGGGAAGGGGTGTTGTGGAAGCATAAATAGTATATGCTTAGTCAAACTTTTTTCTAGGTGGCTCATTTTTTACTAGTTTTAGTCAAACTAATCACAAGCTCATCGAAGTTGTTTTAGATGTTGGTCACATTATTTGATCACAAAAGAACAAAAGAATCTTGTCAGAAGTTGGTGGGTTGGTGAGTGACCAGGAACTGCTTCCCCTTCTCTATAAATGAAATGATACATGGTTTGATGGGTTCAGAAGCAGGCTGGACACTTTTAGTTAAGCTAAGTGTTCTCCATCCAGGAAGGCCAACTTTACAATGTTTGCATCTTATTGGACTGCAAAGGCATGGGAGGTTGGACACTCCAGTTTGGCTCTCAAAAGCAGCATCAGGTAAGCCTTTCAGAAGACAGGAAAGAGGAGACCAGCTGACTCTGCTACTTAGAAGCTACACAGAGGAAAGTGAGTTTTACCATGCTGTTTGTAGATGGGTGGTTTTCGGTAAATGTTGATCCCTTGATCTGGAAATGAAAAGCAAAGGTGTGTGATTATGGGAACCAGTTCAGAGATGGGAAAAACAAATCAACCAAGGAGCAAACCAAACTGAAGACTCTTGAACAAAAATTACTCAGAAGGCTAACTTTTGTATTACAAAGATCAAGTTCATCGGAAGAAAAAGATTACAGAATGTGTGAGTTACTGTAGACAAGTGATATGGAAGCCTTTGTAATACATCTTAACATATAGAGAGATGTAACTTACTTGTGAGCCATTTATTTCAAATATACACTTCACCAAAGGCAGGATTAAAACAGGAAAAATGCAAGCAGTGGAGGTACTCCAATGGTGAGGAAGACATAACCAGTTTGGGGGGAAAATCCCCAAATTGCTACTGTCTAGAAATTGAGCTACCAGTAGATACCAGTGGCTCAATTTACCTTTTCAGTTAATGAGTACAACAGTGAAAAGCAATGCAGAAAAAAAATTAAGTCTATTTTTTAAAAACATAGAAACACTTATTAAGTGCAAGGCTAGGCTGATGGGATGCTCAAAGAAAACTCTAATTTTTATAGGTCACATCTGAGGAAAAATGAAAGGAAAGAAAAAGTTATACATACTATTCCTGTGTTTTATAAAGAACCCTATTTGAGTATGCTACCATTTCACTTTAACTGCAAATACTCAGAAATTTCAAGATGTTTGTTTCCCAAGACTCTTGGGCACTGTATCTTGGTAGGATATTTCTCACATGGAAAATTCCAAAATAGAACAATGGCTTGTTTTCAAGATTCAGTGAGACATTTCTTCAGTGCGGTCTTAGCTTGATGGTACCCATCTCACTGAACTTTCCAAATTTTTTAAGCAAAATTTAAAAAATTGAGCACAGATTCCAAGTGCATAGACTTACATTAACATGTTGTGTAATTTGTTCAACTACTGTACATAAGGAAAATGATGAACTTAAGATGTTAAAATAATCTTGTCATCTCTGAAGGGCAGGCCCACCTTTACCAGTCAAGCCAATCCTAAATATTAAGATATTCATGGGTTCTGATTTTTCCAGTGTCTCATGGTAAATTACTGTTTGTGCTGTGACAGCAAATACTCATGACAACTACAGCAAAGCTTGCAGTGCCAAGCCTAAATTGCAAGATATCTCTGTGGGCTATCATCAGCTGCACACTGCAGAAAGATGCCCTACAAATCCAATGCTACACTTCATTCAAAAGAAAAACTCATGGAAAAAATTGCATTAGAGACAAACAGGAAATACAAAAGTAGTGGTGACACTGTAGTTCAGTCTAGAGTGCCACTGCACTAGTTAATGACAGTGAACCACAGACATCTTTCAAGGTAATGATAAAATTAAAAATTTAAGAACAACAACAAAAAATAACAACAAAGCTAAACAACTCAAACTCTTTACTTGACCCCATTTCCTTCCCTCCTCAAAAAAAATTGAGGGTTAGGGATGTGGCTCAGTAGAGCACCTGCCTAGCATGCAAGAGGCTCTGGGTTTGATTCCCAGCACTGCAAAAATGAAACAGCAAAAAAGAAAACTTAAACATTAATATGATCCTGGCACTTCACATACAGAACTTTCAAAAGGCCCTCTAGGTCAGATCCTGCAATTTAGGGGTTGCCAACTATGTGCATCCCATTTAATGAACATGAGAGATGGAGACGAGACGGAGTTACAAGGCTACATTCTACACTGTGACAGGACACCAAGACAGACTGTGTCAGCTCCTACCTGGAACATGGAAATGTTTAGGGGCCTGAGCGTAAGTTGGAGTTAGAGGGCGGCTGTCGGGCCGGTAGGGGACAGGGGAGTTCCGGCCGCTGGACGGCTCATTGCCTCCAATGAGAAGAATGGAGAAAACAAAATGAGAGACGGGAGAGCAACAACAAAAATCAAGCAAGCGTCATTACCAAAATTCAACGCGATAAACTGGAAGGAGGTACATCAGAAGGAGAAACACAGGAAACAGACTCTGTTTATCAACTTGGCTTGCAAGGGTAGTACAGGTTTAGTTTTCCAACAGAGATGGAAGTCCATGTGGACCGAGGTTCCCAGCAGCCAGCGGTTAGATGGTCATTCCAATGGCATGCAGCTGAAGGCTTTGAGCTTGCAGGGACGGCAAACTGACCAGATGGTGAGTGCATGGGGGGATGGGAAGCCAATGGCTACTGATTCAGGATCAGCGTCAGATGGTTAAACCCCAAGCATGGAGAGGGGCAAGATATGCAACACCCCCCGCCCCTGAGAGCACACTTGCTTCCAGGCAGAGGCTGGCCATCAGAGTTGTATTTCTCTGGTCAGAGGGCTACGTCCGGGAGCCCAGGAGGCCACCAGCCCTTTCCCTTAGGAATACAAAGTGCCTTCATTGCAGCCTCTGTTTCTCTTCTCACTCTGAAATATACCAAATGGAGCTAGACCCCTTTCCGTCAGGTACCTGGGGAGCACTTACACCTGCGTGTACCTCCTCTTCTAAGATTCGGCTGCTCCTGAGCTACTGATTCTATCACGAACTCATTTACTAGGCACCCCGACTGGCTGGGTACTGGGCTACTACAGAGGACATTCAGGGGACTGAGACACAGTCCCTGCTTCCCCAGGGCCTCAGAGTCTACCTACTGAGGCAGACTAAAGAGATAGTTTGTCTCTATATATTTCCCACATAACCATTTACTCAGAGGTAAAAGAAAAGTGCTAGGAGATGGAATTCAAGGACAAAAGCTCTGTGGACTGGGCATCGTGGAACATCGTAAGCCAGGAGGATGCGGCAGGGCAGCAGTATTAGGAGCCACACAGCTGGCTGCTGAGGATGGACAGAGCAGTGCTCTTGGGGTAGGCAACAGGGAAGAGGCTGGAACGGAGGTGTTGAGACTAGGTTGCACAAGCCTCAAGGGCCACAGGGGCCACCATCATCCCTTATAACTCCAGGGACAACTGCAGGGATTAATGGAAGCTTGTGCAAAGGAGCAAAGAGATAAGCTTCTGCCCTCTTCTGTCCTCCTACCCCATGTCTGGGCAAACATCCTGTCCCAAGAATATATCAGAAGATGTAGGACCATTCAAGTTAATGCATTAGTAATTTAATTACTGTCACTATTGAGTTGTAAAAGATCTTAATACATTCCTGATTCAAGTCCCTCATCAGATATGATTGTAATTATTTTCCCCATTCTGTTGTCTCTTTATTTTCTTGATAGTGTCCTTTGAAGCACAAAAGTTTTAACTTTTGATAAAGTGTAATGCTAATAATTTTAAGTAAACAATAGCTGTCTGCAGTAACAGAGCTCTAGCCAGTTTCTTCAAGTCCAACTGTCCAGTGCCTAGATGTAAAACATATGAAACAGACTGTATAATTTTAATTTCTCAATTTGTGCATTTTTAGGTTATTATTCAGATTGGCACCTGATGGACAATAATATATTCTAAAGATGAGATTTGCAATTGCTATTGGTTCAAATTTAGATTCTAGCCTTTTGGTTGTATTCTGAAACTTTTGTTTTTCTTCCTCAAAAATCAGGCTATCATCCAGCTCCTAGAAATTTGTTATAATAAGTCAGATATTAGCTTCAAAAATTATGAAGCTTTACGTCCAACTATCCATTTAATAAAAGCTAATTTTGAGCTGGGGCGGTGGTATATACCTATAAGCCCAGCACTTGCAGGAGGATTGAAAGTTCAAGTTCAGCTTGGGAAACTTACAAACTAAGCAAGATCTATCTCAAAAAAAAAAATGTAAAAGAAAATGTGGTCAAGGATGTAGGTCAGTGCAAAAACCTTTGTGTTCATCCTCAGTACCTCAAAAAGCAAGCAAATGAAAACAAAACCCTACAGATTTATTTTAAAAAAGGTGATTTCATCTAATCTTATTCTATCAAAAGCTAGTAACTAGCCATGTCTGAAAAAATGCATATAAAAAACAGGTAGAGGTGAGCAGGGGCAGGAAAGTCATGGCTTATACTTAGAACCGTGGGACCACAGCAGCACCCTCTCGCAGAGCTCTTCCATTCTCATCCTTAGTAACTCCAATGTAATTGCTACACTTTGGAAGAATCCTTTAATCCTATAAGCATTAGAAAATTGCTAACATGAATAATACGTAACAGAAAAAAGGAATACTTCCTGGGGATTTCCTTAGAACCAGGCCCTCTACTTTCTTGCTTAATTTTAACTTGCCTTCTGAAGACCTTTTCTGGGTACCCCGAGCCCTGGCCACTATCACTTCTGAATCACACTGCTCCCTATCCTTAATCCTTCACCTCTAGCCCTAGCATCCTTGTACAACAGCAGCTATTAGGGAAATGCTCCCATAGGTTGTTTTTAATACTTGATCAGATAAAATTCATTGAATCAGTTTGGATAATCATTAGCAAATATAACACACACACCAAAACACCCGCATATGCAGAACTCAAAGGCAGAAAGTTGTTAGAATTCAACATTTACCCTAATATTGGTATCTTTCTGTCAGTAAAAGCCCACTGCTTCTTGGTTAAGACAGAAGACTCTAGAAGGCTCACAGAGAAGCCATCTGAGTTCCCAGTAAGTGTATTCTGGTTAAGGCCACCTGGGTGTTGTTCTTTATTTAGTTGTGAATCTACAACAATCACAAACCTCTCTCTAGTTGTTCACACACACACACACACACACACACACACACACACACACACACACGTATATCCAAGTCTTTGAAAGTTAATCTTACTTATGATCATTTAAAACTTCACAAACACTTTCAAAACACCAGGTTAGTGATTTCTGCACAATATGATTTTTATACATCACAGTGGCTCAATGGGGACAAAGGTCTTTGAATTAGGTGATATTGTTTGTATCAAACACAGTCTTTGACATACCAAAGGCATGAGAAAATCTGAGGTGTTCTTAAAAGAAAAAGAGAAATCCTCCCGATGAAGCCTCTTTTCTAATACAAACACTCTATCTACATGCTACACCTTAGAACTTGACCCTGGCAGGCGAGGACTGATGAGGGTCCTATGAGATTTTGAACTTAGCCCACTTCTTGGGCAAAATGATCTATGTGGCATCCGATGAAATATATTTGGAAGGTATTATCATTATTATCACCTACATCATCCATCAGCCTGAAATAAAATATTGTTTAAAAATGGCATATTAGTATGTGTGCATATGTGTGTGTGCAAGTTCTTGATATGTATCATATGATAGCATATATGTCCCACTGACAGGTATTTTTGTCCCTTAGCTAGGTCCTCAGGTTAGGATAGCCTAAGTTTTTGGTGATTTGAGCTATTATGATTAGAAGCTACTCCTATATACATATTTACTGGCCTTAATTTTTAGCTTCCTCCCTTTAGCCTTTGAAGACAACTTTTTTAGTCCTTGAAAGAGAGGTCATCTTCTAAATTTTCATTGATTTTGTGACTTTAAAAGTTTTCCTCACCTTAAGTGTTCTTCCTGATACCATGAGATCTTGAATGGCTAATTGTGGGATGAATGGATAGATATGGAGGTGCATGATTCTGTTGTGGAGCCCACGAGAGCAGAGATCCCCAACCTTTTGACACCAGGGACCAGTGTAGTTGAGGATCATTCTCCCAAGGACGGGCAGGTACAGGTCTGGCAGTAGGTTGCTGGTGGGTAGCTTTGAAATGGTGAGCAGCAGCAGCAGGGGAGCAGAGAGTGAAGCTCCGCCTCCTGTCAGATCAGCAGAGGCTAGAATCTATCTAGAATCTATGGGAGTGTGCTGACCTGGGGCGGGGCCTAGCTTGCTGCTCATCAATCACCTGTCCAGGAGGTCTGGTCCTTCCAAGGCCAAGGACCACTACTGGCCTTGGGCCTGGGGGTTGGCGGCCCCTGGTGGTCAGGATGCTATGTGCTTGTATTCCAAAATATCAATGTGCATGCACCTGCAGGGCCCTTCAATGATGGCAACATCTAGACTTTTGTCACAGTTTCAAATTGTGAGTGTCTTCAGTAATTAGAAGGGTCTGAAACTTCAAAAACAAACTTTTTAACTACCAGAAATGCATTTAGTAAATATATTTATATAGTAACTTGTTTCTATGAAAAAACAGCAAAATTTCCTTTCAAAGAGACTTACTCTATGTAGCCCTCCTGCTCACAAATTGAATTTATACTTCCTAGACAAAGGATATATACTGTCTACCTATATTTCAAAAGAGAAGGAAGAGAAACCCAGCAAACACTGTACAAATGTAGCCCAAAACAACGTGAAAATGGTTTTTCCAAGTTTATAGGCATGACATTGTTCAAATGGCCCCAAACCAACGTACTCATGTGGAATGCAGCGAGGGAATCTGGAGAACGGAAATGGAAACACAAGCCTTATAACGAAATAGATGTTACAGAGAATGGACAGGGAAGGCAATGAAACAGAGAGAAACTCTGTGGTATGTGTCTTAGCTTTACATCTATGCAGCCATCCTCAGCTTAGGGAATCCTGGGGGCCTGGGCCGCATGCACCAAAGACAAGGACCAGGAAGTGGACTTGATCATGGGAGCTTGGCTACCTGCTGCCGGAGTGACAAGGAACCCTCCTATGTCTAGCTACCTGTGCCTCAGATGGATGTCTTACCATGAGTCAAGTTCCCCACTTGCATTTAAAAAAAAATAGAATTCCCTCATGATCACAAGTCAAGCTGGAGATAAGAAGGAAATGGGCCGAGGATATAGCTCAGTGGTAGAGCACTTGCCTGGCACGCTCAAGGCCCTGGGTTTAATCCCCAGTACCAAAACAGAAGAAAACACCCCCCCCCCCGCCCCCAGAAAAAAAAGTAAATGGGAAAACGAGGGCCATGGAAAGTAAACACCTACATGCTGCCTCATCTTAGAGATCTCTTGTTGGTGTTTCTCAAAAGACTTTAAGTCTCCTCCATTCTGAAATTTCCAAGTGTGGAGAGGCCTTCTATGTAAGCAGCCTCTGAGTAAAAATAACCAAGATGTAACTCTTTGGAGGATCACTGTTTAGGTATTCAAGTACATTAGGCTTTTGAAACAATACCTTTATATAAAATTTTTATGATTTTTTTAAGTTAGGAAAGAGCTCATCTGATTTAAAAACTAAGCATATTCTGTTAGGAACATTATATTTTATATTTGAATAATCAATAATATATTCTATCGTCTGTGAACAAAAGACAGGCATATATCTAGTAAAAAGAAAATGAGAGAGATCATTAGTATTTTTTTAAAGTATAAGTTAAGGGTCATGATAATTCCTCTTGGCCTAGTGCCTTTTATGATTTAAGCCCACAAAAATAGAAAAAATGCGTCATAAAAATAGAAAAAATGTATGCCTACGTTTTAAACATCATATGATACAGGCACACAGATACATCATTTTAGAACCACCTGATATTTTTAAAAAATATTTGTTAATTTTGTAACTTAAAAGGTTTTCTTTTAGCCTCAGTAGGAATGTAATTTTCTTGTTAAAAAGAGATGAAAAAGTTTGCTTTAAAAATTATATTCCAGCTGGGCCCGGTGGCATAGGGCCATCATCCCAGTACTCTGAGAGGCTGAGGTAGGAGAGCTACAGTTCAAGCTCAGCCAGGGCCATTTAGCAACTTAGTGAGACCCTGCTCCAACATCAAAAATAAATAAAAGAAACTGGCTCGGGATACGGCTCAATGTGAAGGCCCTGGACTTAGTTTCCAGTATCACACACTGAGAAATAAACAAAAATTAAAAAATAGAAATTATATTTCATGCATTTTTTTTATACCACAACACATCTACCTCATGTGACTAAGCACTGCTAGGGATGAGATAGCCTGGGGTCTGGTCCCGGAGCTGACTCACTCCTCCTAACAGGGAGCCCGTGGCTACTGCCCAGACAGGTTCTTCTGCTAGGCCTACCTCACTGGGATGCTGTGAGCAGCAAATAAAGTGAAGTGATCACAGCACTTGAAGGGCTCCACACTGACCATGGTGTGCTGACCATCAGGACGCTACCTTGCCTCAGGCGCCCTTTCTGATTTACAGATGAGGCAAACAATGCCCAAAAGGACAAGAAAACAATCAAAGGTGAAACAGCAAGTAACTGAGACATTATTCAACTCCAAGATCCAGTGTCCACGGGATTTCTCTCTCTCTACATAACGATTCACAAATAGGAAACTGTCACTGATACTTGGCAGCACTTCATTTGCACAAACCCTGAGTAAAATTTACAAGGCCTGTGAATTTTTTTCATTCTATAAAAGTATCTTTCTGAAAGATGAAACATGTAATAACTAATCCAAAAAGTTTGCATTTGATGAATCAAAAATGTATTTTTCTCTTAAATACTAGAAATAACCATTCAGTTAATTTGATCCAGTGATGTTAGATTAAAATCTCTTTAAAATTCCCAGTTAATTTTTTCCAATGATGTTATGTGGTTTTACAAACATCCTCAAAGGTATCATCTTGACATTTACATGAAAAAGATTTCCCCTAAGATTCTAGAGAGCAGTTCCTTTTAAATAAGCTGTCAAGAACTTTGGAAAGTGACATGCCTACCAAAATATTTTCTAATGGATTCTTCAATAAGCATAATGTCAGCCCCAAATCTCAAACATTAGAAAGTGCTGAAATAGCACATTTGTAAGAAAACTGCACCCTGATAAGCTCTGCGTATCTACATTTCAGCACTGAGTTGCTCAGGAGTCCCAGAAAGGTAAAAGATAAAAAACTTGGGTAGATTTGACAACAGAAGTTCAGGAAACTCGAACAACATTTTGGCTCCCCAGTGAGTGCATCAGTGACGTGAGCCCTTGGAACACGCGCCTGGAATTCTTTAGGACTGTTGTAAGAGCCATGATAACACTGGTCCTTGCCTCCTCCTCCTCCCTCTTCTTGTTTTTGTTGGTTAATTTGCTTCAAATCAAGACTATTGGGTGAGCTGGCATCCCTTTGGAAGCTCGTGCTTGATTTAAACGATGGCCCCTTCATAGCCTCCTGGCTCCCGCAGCGGATGGAGAGCTCCAACTGGGGACCGCCACAGAAACATAAGCAGCAATGAAGAAAGCATGAGGACACCGAAAGGGAATGGGTGGAAATGCGAAGCAGGAGTGGAAAACAGAAGGCAAAGTCTCTATCGCGTGGGAGTTAGGACAAAGCAAAAGCCAAGCGCTCCGAGAGTTGGCTCAAAGAGCGAAACTCGAGGTAGATCGTCACAGGTCACATTTATGCCGCCCAGATACATTTCCAAAATTAGACGGCTGAACACCAGTAAGATAGCGTTTAGATATGTTACTAAAAACCGTTGTTTTGTAGAGACATACCACATGGTAAACCCAGGAGAATAATACCCCAAGTACATATTATATTTTGCTTTTGATACAAAAACAAAATAATAATACATACTTTTTTGTAAGTGGTGATTAATTTTACAGTCAAATACACTTCCTGTTTCTTCACCTAGAGCCCTTAGAAGTGACACATCTCTCTGAAAGTGAGAGGCTATGCCGGTTCCAAGGCCACTATTGGGAACAGTCATGACACACGCAGGCATGCTGAGTGGCACTAACTCTTGGAGATACACCTTATTAGCCTTGCCGGGGTGCTAATAAATCTCCACTACAGGTGCACCTGCCGAGGCCTGCCTCCTTACCTTTGACATGGGGGAGGAAGTGGTGTCTGAAGGGGGGGTTGGGGCGGGAGTCGCTGTGGGTGGAGCTGAAGCTGCTGGTGCGCAGGTGAGACAACCTCTGCACACCAGGAGACAAAAGCTCTGCGCAGCACAGAATCGGGGCAGGGTGAGGTGGAAACAGAAAAGAAGAACAGAGATTAACACAGGAGCGGGGAAAGCGGCACCGTTCCAAGGGGGTGGGGGGTGGCGTGGAGGGGACACAAATAAAGAGCGTTAGTCAGGAATCTGAAAAAGGAGAAAGGGAAAAGGGTTACGAATGCACCTTCGGAGGGGCAGGCAGAGTGGGGAGAATCTGCAGCCTGGCTCAGGTAGACAGAGTCACTCTGAGAATAAATGGCTTGGCTGAGAAGGAATGATCCCTGGGACAGTCTCTGGTAGGATGACACATCACATAGATTCAACAGTAGCAGTTTATTTTAAAAAGCACCTGACAAAACACAACCCTCTAAAATGTTTGTAAAAAATATCACAATCATTTCAAGTAACTTGAAAAAAGGTACTTAGATGTGAGGCTCAGCTCATCTCTCTTGGCTGCAAACCCATCTCACTGCAAGTTTCATTTTATTTTGCCTACAGAGAAGGAAAACCCATTTGCATTCCGCAGGTGGCAAAGTATGATCTGAGAGCCCAGCAGTGGAAGTGCAGGGCACAGGAAATCCAGTGTCTCAAGGAAGAACGGATCACTAAAACTAAACTCAGCACCAGGGGATTTAAATCATCATAGGATGCCCAGACTTTAGTGGTAGGTCCTCGTGAGTGCTGTACATGGTCACAAGCACACTATCAGCTTCACTTGAGGGGGATGGGCCTCAAATATCATTATAAAGCCCAACACTCAGCATCACACATATATACGTACATACATGCATACATACAGCATGTGTGTATGTATGCATAGATAATATGCTATGAAAGGACAGCAAAAGAACGTTCTGAAGGTCTACTGGCATCAGAACCATGATCGTGAGAGACCAAACTCTACTACTCGATGAAGACAGGAGCTTCCAGGGGAACGAGTGTGTCGTCTGACAGCTCCTTCACCACCGAGGGGTCTCTGGAAGAACCGTGTCCCTGTGATTACTCTCCACACTATGGCTGGGGACTCAGCAGGGACACACAAACAGGGTGGCCACATGAAGAATTTCTTATTACTCAGACAAAGACTTAAATTTAGACCCATGTCCAAGGCTTGAGTAAAATGAATATAGTCGTACATTCAAAAAAACCCTTTCATTTAATTCAATAAATAGACAGTAGATGGGGATAAGCCTAGAGAAATCGATGCATTATTGAAAGATCCAATAATGTCAAAACTTTCTGTGTGCTAAATCCATGACTTTGAGAAGTCTACAGCCTTTTCACATTGTTAACTTCCTTGTGCTTTATTTCTTGTGCATTCTATAAAGTCAGCACTAAATGAGCTCATCCTCGTCTACCTGGCCCGAAGCAAGAAGCTTCCAACTGTGGTGCTCAGAGATGTATATGAGGCCACAGTGTTTCGAGATGTACATCACATAACACCCAGTTTGTTTAGTGACCAAGCAACCCCATGACTCTTTCTCAGGGAATCCAGCACATGGCTCTACTGAGATCTCCATCCTTCTGCCAGATACAAAAAACAAAAAACAAAAAAACAAAACAAAACAAAAAAATCCTACGAGCCATGGGAGGAGAATTCTTTGCAGATAAAAGTCAAGGAATCTGCTGTGCAGTGGAATTCTCTATGGCTCTACATCCCTGAGTTTTTCGTGTTTTACAAGCCTGACTTGGAATCCTGTGGCTGAGAGGGATCTCGGAAGTTCCCTAGTGCACCCTGAGTCCTCTTTCCAGAAGGTGCTCAGTGTGAACAGGCTTAGCAACACGCATGGCTCATACGGGACTTTAGGATGACGTTGATATGCTTAACAAAGCACATCAAAATATTTTCTTTTGGAAATCTTCATTTTAAAACTCCAAGTGATGAGATATTCATCAGTCTAAAAAGAGTCTCTTTTGCTTCTACTAGTTCACTGTCAAAATGTACTTTAATAAACCAAAATGGATATAGCCATATCAGGACTGAGGTTTCATGAAAAGATATAATAAAAACCATAATTAGGTACCAATTTTCATTTTGTACAGAGAAGGGAATAGAAATATTCAGCAGTCAAGACTGTTCAATAGGCTATCGGTGTTGGGGGGGAAAAATCACACAGAGATACAACTTATCATGTAGAGTATATTACAGGAACAGTGGCCCTTACCAGGTCTGTGGAAATGCTGGGGAGAGCGTGATGTGGTTGGAGTGTAACTGTGGCGGCTGTACACAGGGGAGTTGATGGAGCCCTGGCTGGTGGACCGGTGGATCACCCGATCCCGAACATCCTGGTAGCCCTAGAAGAAAAGTAGGGGAAGCTATGAGCACTAACATGCTCAGATCATCAGCATTTCCCAAGTGAAACCTAGCCCACAAACATTGCTGAGGAACTATCGTGCCAACCTGTTTGGGTTTTGAGGGGCTCAATAGACACTTACGTACATCAATATTCCATGGCTAATGTACTTTGTTCATAACCTATAATTCCTGTAACTACTAAAGTTTAAGATGTAAAATTATAAGCTCTAATCATTAGAGATCTGTGGGGAAAGGAGTAATAATTCCAACAACTGTGTTCATACTGTGCTTTTCAGCTTTACGAAGTATGCCCCCCCCCCCATGTGAGATCTGTGTGACAGTAAGAAAGGTAAACTCTCCTGCACACTTCTTCCCTTCCCAATCAACGAGGAAACAGGTTCTAAGCAGGTCAGAGATCCACACCTAGGTACACAGCAAGCACAGGTCGGGCTTGCTTCAGAGCTGGAGTCCCAACGCTTATGACCACCCACCCACACTGTCTGTAACACTGATCTGGCGGCAATTTCAGCTGACACCTCAGATGACAGGTTAGTGGCTGTTTTAAGGCCAGTAATTCTATTTCTCATCTCAGAAAACATACTCCAATTCCAAGGAAATAAGTTAAAATGACCATTAAGAAGAATAATTCATTCAAAGATGTTTGTAATACCACCTCCTAATGGCAAAAATTGGTATCACGTTTTCAACAAACTGGAGAATAATTAAAACATGACATATCACTTCAGTGGAATATAATGACATCACTACTATGTTGCTTATGTTCAAACCCAGAAAAAGAAAAATTAGGTAATAGGATAAATAACATATCATTGTATACAAACAATATCTGTGTATTTATATTGCATACAAACAATACAAAACCATCAAAAATGCTGGATGAACACAACAAGTATTTTACATTTTAACAATCTGTTTTTCTACGAGTTTCTATAAGCACAAAAAAAAGGTTTGAAAGAATGCATGAATAACAACTAAAGTAAAACTCATTACACCTTTAGTTGGCTCAATAATAAGTCAAATAACAACAACAAAAAGTGATCAAATATCTTTTTCACTCCTACAATTGGTCAGTAACATCTTTAGCTGTAAGTTTTCAGAGTAAGCACAGATATTAATTATTTATAACACTCAGCCACAAACCATGAAAATATGGTGTACTTTTTCCTATTCCAAATTAGATTAGTCCAGTTTTATAAAAAGTACCTGGACATCTGCTTGGCTAAAGGTCAAAGCACTGATTTTACACACCATGACTGTAAAATTTCTCATGAAGATGGTTCTGAGCTGGGCATGGTGGTACATATCTGGTACTCCCGTGACAAAATCCCAGTAATCTGGGAGGCTGAGCCAGGAGGATCACAAGTAAAAGCCTAGCACAGGCAATTCAACAATTTAGCGAGATCTTGTCTCAAAATTAAAGAAAAAAAATTTTTTAAAGCTGGTGATATAGCTCAGTAAGGAGGCACTGGTTCAACCCCAGTAGCGCTGAAGAGAAAAAAAAAAGGTAGTTCTGCTTACAGGTTGTACTAGGACCACTGGTGGCCATTTCACACAAGCCCTCCTAGTTAGGCTTCAGATCAACTAAGTGCAGACGAGAGCGAAGTCCCACCTTGGACAGTGGTTTCAATCCCTGTAGACATTCCCCTGCCATTTACACACACAGGCTCAGATCGGTGTGAGCCACCTTTACTCTCTGGTCTCCATTTTAGGAGAAATTTACTGATGTCTATGGTCCTATTTCACACATGAGTGATGTAATCTCAGGTTTGTCCAACTCGAGGCCCACCCTTTTTTATGCTCTGGGTTTTAAAAAATGTTACAATGAAAAAAATTTTTTAAAATTTAGTACTTAAATACACTAACTATATTCTATAGTTCATTTTATATGGGGCCTAAGCATAGTTCATTTCCTCTGAGACAGATCCTCTTCACTCAAAACAAAGGGTTAAAAAACATGGATCACAGCTTAAACATGCATGTCATATCTATCATAATCATGTAATTTAACTTCTTTTGTGAGTTAAGTCTTTTTATCAAAGATTCCAGTTTAGGCAAGATTCAAGCAATTCCCTAAGTTCACCCCATTAAAAAGGTCAAAGATGGTACTTACTTCTGCTGATGGAGTAGGTGACAAAGTCCTCGGAGACTAGAATAATAAAAGAAAACTGACAGTCACACTGTTTGTTAACACTTTTCTAACTGCACCTAGAGATAGATGCTCATCAGATCAGCTGGAGGCGTCACCCCATGTACCCATGCCACTGCCTGCTCCCCTCCTGAGGCTTAGTAAGTGCATAGCAGGGCAGATGGCAAACTCTGACAAAGTTCTGGGGGGGGGGGGGGTTCTGGTGCAGGCTGCTACCTAAGAACCATCATTTAATAAGCATATTTATAACATCACTAGCTTAATAAGTATATTGATGCCCTAGCATGAGATCAAGCTAGACAAATTGGGATTACTTTCTCCTACACAATCAAGCTGTAAGTTTCAGTGTCGAGGAAGACACAAGGTTCTGTTAACATGGTTTTTAGCTATAAATTATAAGCACAGGAATTATCGTAAGATAGTTTGGCAGGACCGATGACAGGCAGGTAGCACCCCCGGCTGCTTCACCAGCCTCATTATCCATCTTTGTAGACACAGGCCATCAATCATGGATATGATGGTCTTATGACAGCATCTAGCACTTTTGTTGAGCATTTATTATACATCGAGTGTTGTTCTAATCTGAATATTTCATGTAACCTTTATATAGATCTTAGGAAATTGGGTTCACACACAAGGAAATTGACATACATATGTAATTTTCCCCATAGTCACATAATTAGTAAATATCAGAGTTTGGTTTTAAATGTCCAAATTTTTGCTTAAAAACCCAAATTCCTGAGTGATTCTCTACTGCCTAAAATGGAATAATTAGAAACACGCTAACACAAAAATCTGTTAAAAAGCAAAAAACAAAAATCAGCTTCTTTTTGGAAATTTTCACCCACTTGCTCTAAAACCAGCCCTGTGTATTTTGTCAACAAGCCTACCCTCGGCCTTGACCCACTACTAAACTCTATACTTACCAGTACTCACCAGTGCCGACCGGACAGCGCAGGCCAACCAACCCGCATTTGAGAGCTGTCACAGATGCAGTACAGCAGAGCTACCACTAGGTGGCACTACATAAAAATAGATCTCACTTTCTGACTAATGGATAGTTTCACTACAGAGCCATCCATTGTCCTGAATAAAACCCAGGTTTAAATAAATAAATGGATATTATATACTTACAAATAAACATAACTACAAATCAATAGGTCTTATTTCTATATAATTGAGAAAATTAAACAGTTTCACCTCATTTTCACGCTTTTTTACCTTGTTTAAGCCTGAAAACGCTGTGTGACAACACTACAGGCTACTGATATTCTGGAAGCACTCTGGGTAAACAGCTGTTTTGAGTCCACTACTTGGGTACTAAGCTTTCTGAATTCACTTGAACCAGTCCACAGATGAGTCCAATGTTAGACACAGAAGGAGGAGCTGGGAGTACAGCTTAGTAGCAGAACATGAGGTTAGCATACTTGAGCTGGGCTAATTCCCAGCATCACAAAAATAAAACAGGAAAAGAAAAAAAAAAGCGGGAATGAGTTGAAAGAGCCGGGGGAAACAGGCCAGAGACCAGGAGACCTGGGTAGGTGGCAGTGGGGAGTTCCCAACCTTCGGTTGGGCCAAGGGAATGAACTCCAAGGGGCGGAGGGGTCTGCTGGCCCAGCACTAACAAGCTCCCCCAGGGCAGGTAACAACCACCCTCGCTCCCACGTGCTGCCCTTTATAAGGCTAACTTCTTGCAGCTTTCTCCTGCTGACTGCTTAAAGTAATTGTACAATCCTTACCCTGCTGGCAGGTACAGTCTATCATTGTCCTATATCGCAGTTGAAGGAATAGGATCCGAATGGTTGTTACATGGGAAAGTCACCCAATCAGTAAGCGGTGATTCGTGGGTTAAGCTTAGGTGATTTGATTCTTCTAGTTCATACCACTGTGCTATATTATTATTCCATTTTATTTCTTCTTGTACATTATAACTGTATTAAGATACTGTAGACTGAAGCTGCCAAAATTTAGGGGGGTATACGTTCCTCATAATCCTCACACATGCATATTCAATTTATTTGAAGACTCCCAGAAGAAAGTCCTTCCCTTAATCTCCCCTGAAAATTTCACCATCTATTCCAGGGCGTTATTCAATTCACCGTTCACTTTTTTTTTTTTAATAAGTAGGTAGCTGGCTCACTTTTCCTTTCAAATATCTCAAAGCACTTGATAAGGAAATCTGCAAATAGTAGGCAACTGAAAATTGTCTGATTTAAACTCTACGCAGTGTTTCCTGTATACATGATTTAAAAGAAAGTAAACTGCATATCTTGTAACCAATAGGAATTTATTACCTCTCCAAGGCTCTGTCTCTCCTGTTTGTCATCATAGCCTGAAGTGTAGAAAGGCTCATAAGTAATAAGATCTGGACGTTCAATGTCATAGATTGCCTTGACCTTGGGAATGGCTGCTAAATCCTTGTAATCCAGGATTTCATTGTCTACTTTTGCCTGGCAAAGTTGAACAGACAGAAAAATTACTCTGGAGTCTCATTTCTTCAATAAACTATTTTCAGTGCTTTCAATGTCTTGTTTAAAATGCAAAGACCTTTAAACAGACAAACCAAAGCATTGTGCTTAGCATGTGCTTATACTCTCTAGAAGGCCACTTAGTTATATAACATATTAATAACGATGTTTCTTTTTAAATCAAATGCTTAAAAGAATGGATTGAATCATTAACTAGAAAAGTGTGTAAAACTAAAGGGCACATTCCTAAATGTATTACAGTAAAGAAAACAAATCAGATGATCAAAAAATCCTCCCAGATGGCTAAAACTAAGAACTGCATATTTATTAAGTTATAGCATAAGGTATTTAACATTTAAATACCTTGTGTGGTAATTTGAGAACATTCAACAGCAGCATTATAACATTATAAAATATATAATTGACTCCCACATAACTATACGCATGTTAGGTGCACTATTTTTTTTTTTTTGAGTTCGCCATCCCAGAACTGCCCTTTGCAGGTCATCTTTTGGTAAGATGATCACATATAAATCGACTTACCTGAAGGAGAACATGATTAAGTGACCAACACACAAAAAATGAAAACCAGACCCCATAACAAGAAATCATTTTGAGTTAGCTTCACAGATCATCTGTCCAGCTATTCCAATTCCCAAGCTTACCTGCCCCAGAAGGGTCCCTTCTAGAAACAGATACTTACATAGATAGTATGACCTGGTGAGCCCGGGATGCTGGAACCTGGTCTAGAATAAATACTTTCAGAGGACGTCCTGGTAGGCTGTGAAGTAAATAATGACGTGTGAGAGTCCAGATCATGTCTCCTGAATCACAGGTGACCTGGGCTCCTAATATTTGCTGAAAACTAAGCTAGTTATAAAAGGGAGAGATCTTAACCTGTGTGAATAAGGGAAAGTACAATCTTGAAGGAAAGGCCGTGAAAACCAGTTGTGTGACTCGCGCTGAAGCTGCATTTGCAGCTCTCTCAGCACCTTTGGCTTCGGTGCCTTCCATAAGAACTGCAGGCTAGATCCCAGAGCATCTTGTGGAGCTGCCCACTTCTCCCCTCTCCATGGTCAAATCCCAGCCCCAGTCACTAGCTCTGCTCCCAGACTAATGCCTGGTATCTCTGCATTTCCTATTCACAGCCTGGCCATCTTTAATACCATCCGGTGCCCAATGGATCTTTCAAGAGAGATCTTTTAAGAATCACTTATATTGTCAATACCCTGCTCTTCCTTCTCCTACCTTGCCACTCATCACCCGCCATCTTGCACAGAACAAGTGCACAGCTCGGCCCAGATTCTTTTCCCGGCTGCTCCCTCTGCCTCACATGCTCTTACCCCTAAGTTATTTGGTTGTTTCTTTTCCTCCTTTAATCTTGCTTTAAATATCACTATATCAGAGGTGAGATCTTCAACCTAGAGTGTGTACTCCTATTGTTTTCTTTCATATCATTCTTACTTTTCTCCTTACAGATAAAACTGCACAATAACATATGATTTGGTTTTCCTGAGCTATGTTCATCTGTCATTAACGCTGGTCATGACCTCAACCCTCACAGTTTCCACTACTGCACGTAACCAACATTGCACAGGCACACAGAAGGAATACATGAAGTGAAGGAATTTGGATTTATTTGTAAACAAATACTCAGCTTGCTGACATTAGACTCATAGTTTGGGTTTAACCACACAGAGAGTCCTGTCAGGTAAGACTGATGGTCAGCCCTTGGAAGACAGGAGAAACTGGGTTTTGTAATACATCCTTGGAGAACTGTGAAGAGCGAGAGCTGGCCACTCAAGCAAGGTGACTGGCTGAAGTATAAAGTAGGATCAGTTGCCTTCCATCTCTGCTTAGCACATTCTGGAAAATTCTACAAACAAAACCACTCTTGCAAAAACTACTCTTGGAAGACGTCTTCATGTCTGTACCGCTATTCCTTGGAGAGGACCATTTATAGTTCTACAATAGGAATGGGACCTTTTCCTCTTTACTTTCCCCCAAAGATTTCACACCCTGAGCATGGAATAGCTGAGCCAAAAGAACTCCTGTAATACTGAGTAATTCACACCTGAAACAAGAGGTACAGACATGCCTGATCAGGCAGAAGCAGCCAGACCCACTCTACAGGCGAGCAACTGCTGGGGGTGGCGACTGGCCAGTGTGTCTGACATCTCAGGAACGACTCCGTGGACAGCGAGGGGAGAAAGCACGCAGCTCGCAGGGGCTGGTGGGCCGGGCTCAATGCTTCTGGATCTCTTCTCCAACAACTTTCACCAGTTATGACTGGAGTTGACAATTTTCCAGTCACAGGGAGTTCTCAGAGTAAAGAAATTATATATCTGAATATGCTAGAAAAGGGACGCATAAAACCACTCAAAAATATTCAGTTTTCTTCTCTTCCCAATCAAGACACGATAGTAGCATTCACAAAGCTCAGCCCTCCTTTAAAGGGATGCTGTGGAAGTCGAACCAAGGGGCTGGAGGAATGACACAGTGGTTAAAGCTCTTGACTAGCCAGCACACAGCCCTGAGTTTGATTCCCCAGCACCACATAAACTGGGTGTGGTGGCACATGTCTGTAATCCCTGCACTCAGGAGACTGAGGCAGGAGGACTGACATGAATCCAAGGCAAGCCTGTAGTGAGTTCAGGCACAGCCTGGGCTACAGAGCGAGACCCTGTCTCAAAAATAAGAAAAGTTGAGCCAATATCCACCCATGTCTGTAGGGTAATTGCTAAACAAAGGTAGTCCTTCAGTGTCAAGTGACCACAATCTAGTATTTTCCAAACTTGATACCAATAAAATCTCTCAAGCAGCAACAGGACAGCAGGAGCAGCTAGGGTTCACTGCCTGCTTCCAGGGAGCAGGTCTAAGCCGGCCATGTCCCGGGCTCCCTTGTACTTAATCTGCTCAGTAACACTATGCCAGGTGAGGAAGAACACGTGGCAAGCTACACAGGCAGAAATGCGACAAGCCGGAATCTGAACTCAGGCAGCCGAGGCCTAGGCCCTAGCACTCCCCTACTACTTTGCCTGTCCGTAGCCTAGGCGAGCGAGTTTGCAACACAGTTATGGGGTGGGGTGACAACAGAAACGGACTCAGATCAGTAGCAGAAATAAACACAGAATTGCTGCAAATACTTTTATGACACTAGCTCTGTAAGGACACCACCTGGGCCCCTGGGGAGGATGGGGAGGGAGGGGGATGCCTCTTCAGTTACTGGAGTTGCTCCAAGGGCTTATGCTCATACCCTAAGAGGAGAGTACCAGCGGCTGGGACTTGGTGCGAGAAACCCGATGGAGTCTCTTGCACATTTCCCATCCCTGCTTTGACCTAGTGTGGGCGAGGGACACTTTCTGCTTTTCCAGTAATGATGTATGTGTCTGAAGATGCTCTGCAGGCCAGGGTTGCTCCTGCGCTGCCCACGCTGCTGGGAACTGAGCTAAAAACCAACCTGAATGCGGGCAGGAAGGGGCCCTTTACGCTCTTTCAGGAACAAAGACCTCCACAGGAAGGAAGCTCCCATGGCTGCACTAGTTGGTTTTTGTTCGGTTTCTCTCCCTTCCTCCTTGATTATGTGAGCTTACCCTGTGAATTATGTAGGTAGGCTTGCTCTGAAGCAGTCATAGTTTATCTGCACTATCAACATTGTTGGAATAAAAGCCTTAAGGGTTGAGAGTTTAAATTTTTTGTCATGTCCCATTTGAGTCTTTATAGCGGGACAGTTTTCAAAGTCAGGTCAACTGGTTACTGTATCTATCATGCCTGTTCTTAGAGGGAATTTCCTGCTTCAGTGTCCTGAGTAACAGAAATGGCAGGTGTATGTGACTGGCTAGAAAGTACTCTTTGATTGACCTTATCATTTGTCATGATTTTCCCCTCAGTTTGATCATCTAACTTTGCTCAGGACTGTTGTTCAAGGGATCAATTATATTCTTGCCTGCCTGATTCCTTACAGAAGCCCTCCTGTGTCTTCCCATCTACATTAAAATAATAGGGTATAACACCATCATCACAGTGCAGTGGGAGGGAGGATTAAAGGCTAGCCTTGGAGTTAAATAACTCGGTTCAAGCCCAGGCTCTCCTACTTGTAGGATGCTATGTGAGCTTCTTTCAACTTTCTTGAGCTTCGGGTTCTCTGTTTCTTAAGCAGAGGAGCGTATCAACCATTTCTTAGCGCTTTCCAGGCACAAGGCAACATTTTCCAGACATTTTGCATTAGATCAGTTTTGTAGCAAGTTATCTTCAAATAACAAAGGATCACTGCTTGTGTTTTGCTCCGTGTGACTGAATATTCTTTTACACATGTGCTACAGACTAGGCTATGGACAATTCTCCACAGTTAAGGGGCATGGGTTCCTTCCCAGCAGAACTCAAGTGAGTGAAGTAAGCGACTTACCACAATCAACAGGGCAGCAGTTCTGCCAGGATTTGATAAATACCCTTCCCTTGAGACTCTATGAAGTGATTCTCTTGCTGATGGTGACCTCCTGCCTAAGTGTCAACTTGAACATGCTGGATGGCAGGGACCCTGCACAGATCTGTCTTACCTGCAAGTACAGTTCTGGGTCTGTTGCCTCCTGACTTGTGCTTGAGGCCTAAACAATAAATCTCTCCCTCATGAAAGTAATAAAAATTATTTTTTAAAACTGAATTTCAGAGTTTTCCTAGATATTTAGAATTTTTCTTTCCACTGGAAACATCTAGAATTCTAAACATTGTAAATATTAAATATTTTGTTTATTAAAAGAACCCTTTTTATTCTAGCTATAATTTTCCCTAAAGAACACATAACTTGCTATTATGATACCTCCAAGAGGCACAGAGCTGTCCTCTGATACAGCAGCACAAATCCATGCAAAATGAAACCATGTAAGCATGAGTTTACCCCGTGCTACCTGCTTTCAACTGCCACCGTTACTTCTTGATCATTAATATAACTCCAATGTCACCTCTTTGGGCTGCAATTTAACCACAGATGACCTGCATTTCTGGTACACTTGAACTTACTCAACCTGAACTACCATTTCAACCCATCCAGATATTCAAGGTGGCCACAGTGACCAGGAATCACAGACAGAATTCACTCACTCAAAGGCCTGCAGTCTTCGTTCTTAGAACTCTCAAGAGCTCTGCAAACAAAACTACTCTTGTCTATAATATGCAAAATACACGAAGATGACTTCCAACATTATCCCTAATTTTACCCCACATCTGTTCTACACAGAAGAGACAACATTGAACAGCAATAATTCAGCTGTGAAAAGCAGGTGCAATTTACTTACTTTCCTGTAAGCACCTTTTTCTTGTAGAAAATAACCAATTTGAAAGAACAGTTGGAAAAATTCTGTTATTTCTTTTGATGCTATCTTTGGCAACAGCAATAACAAAGGTGGGCTGAGGGTAGAAAAGGGAGACAAGGCAGAAAAAGGAAGGACTGTAAATGGCTGGGATCTCTCCAAGTATTGTGCCAAGAAGATTAGGCAGGTAGCTCAATCCTTCTTTTGACAAGGGGAAAAAAAAGGAGCCTTTGGTAAGAGCCTCCTGGTTGCATGCAGTGGCCCTCACTTAACCTCTCATGAAGGAGGGGTCCATCTGCTCTGCAGTTATTTCCCAGAACATCTTCCAAATTCACTTTTGATTTCAGTGAACTTTTTTATTTCTTAAAAAACAAACAAACAAAAAAGGCTGGACACAGCGGTGTACACCTGTAATCCCAGCTACTCAGGAGTTTGATGCAGAAGGACTGCAAGTAAAAGGACATCCTGGGAAACTTAGTAAGACCCTGTCTCAAAGTAAAAAAAGGGCTGGAGGTACAGCTCAGTGACAGAGCAATTCCCAGGACTGCATATATATATATATATATATATATATATATATATATATATATATATATATATATAATAAAGCGAGATCTCACTGGAAGGCTAGTGGTTCACTTCCATAGGACAGAAAAAAAGGTATCTATCACTACTCAGTAGGTAAATGCCTGAAAAAGAGAACATCTTTTGTTGAGTTCCTCAGGAAATCATTAAAAAGCCCTGTAATTACCTTTCAGTTGATTCTTCCCCTTAAGCTGTGAACTTGCCCACCTACTTTTCCATACGGAAGGCAGTCACAAATCAACTGAAGAGATCTTCTGATGTTTCCACTCCAGCCTGTATCGTTGTCAAATACTGACCATTCAAAAATACTTATCAAAGCTCTGCCTGGCAAGTACAGAAATGACATTTTCCATTTACTTTTAATTACAGACCATGGTGCACAGGGACCCTTTCGGACAGTGCTCGAAAGCTCTCTGTTGCCTCTGCCCTCTGCCCCTCAGCAAAGCAGGGATGACCCAACTACTTTGTCTAATTTGCATTCATCCAAAGCCATGCTCTAAGAAGGAAAGAGCAACTACAGGCACCGGACACCAGATCCGGAAGACGATAGGAAACACCTGGAGGACCACTACAGCCATAAGGTGCCTGACACCTTATCCTAAATACTGCTGATGTTGACAGGGCCTGCCTTGAGTTTTTGTGGAAGTTCACCAGACAAGGTGAAGAAACAGCTGCAGAAGAAGACATATTTTTTATAATCTGCACAAACTGAATGTGAGAGAAGGATGAAATTGACTGCTTTAGAAAAAGGAATTAGTGTTGGAAAGGAAGCAGGAGGGGCTCTGCACACATCCCCTTCTCTGGAGGCACTTTACAAGCACTGTTGACCTCTGTGGTGACTAAAAGGCCTGGTTTGCTTCCCAGTATAGATCTTCCCACCTCTCTCCTGGACTGCCTGCCAAATTGTAAAGTTATACCAGGGATAAAACTCCCGTGCAAAGTGAAAACTGGGATGAAGCAGTCTGTTCTATATTAACTTCAATAAAACAATAACCCGCAACATTACTCCTTTGTTCTAAACACAGACAAGGCTTCAACTTAGGTACTTTAAAAAATAGACACATGAGATTTGTGTGGTGGGTTACAGATACGTAAGAGCAAACATTCTAGAGGCGAATGTTAGTTTCAAGAGAAAACAAACTTCATGCTCTGTAGGTCAGTGAACTCATGCTTTAGCCTTCAATGTACAGCAAGAAACTCCTTTTTAGAAAAAAGCAAGTGACCTAGTCCAGATCATTCCAAACATGCTCCTGGGACTACCATGTGCTTTGCCTAGAATGAATTGGAAATAGTACTAAATTTTACCTAGAGAAAAATAATCTCTGCTATCTAGATAAAACTCTTCCAAGTGTGTTGGAAACCAGAATGTGTCCCCACCACTCCTCTCTGGTAACTATTTTCATTTATCTACAATTTATAGGAAAGGAAGGAGTGATTTATGACCATTAATAAAATGACTTTGCTCCTATAAATTCAATTTTCCTTTATAACAGAACCAGGACTTGTTTCTGGGGCACAGAGTGCTGCCTGCCCCTCCACGGAGGGGAGAGAGTTCACCTAACAGCTAGGGATGCTTAATTTTATGTGCTGAAAATGAGCATCTGTGTAGGTCAAAGTACTTAAAAGATCAGAACATCCGTGACTTGATGACTGTCTTGCTTTGGGGACTTAGCAAGCCACCTGTGTCGCTCATCAGCAATGGGGACAGGAGACCTTAGCAAGAGCACCTCTTCCCTGCCGGGTTCCAAGCCGTTTACAGCTTTTTTTGTGATAGCACTCATGTTGGCCTCCTTGATATTTACAGCTAGATAATGGGAATCAGATGTCCCTTTTAAATAACAGGACAGGAAAAGGGAAGTTATTAAAAACAGATTTCTAACTCTCCCTCCCTTCTCCAAATCTCTTAAACTTAAGGGTCAGGGGCAAACTAAAACAATTTCACACTTGATGATAGTATTTTTCTTCAAGTCATGAAATCACATCACTTGGCTGTAGCCTTACAGAAACAAAATATTACATGAATTAATCCACTATTGGAAAAAAAAAACTTTTGAAAAAGCAACTTCCTGCACTCATTTGCAGTGGAGACGATTTTCAGAGGCTCCTCTGGGCTTGTAAGATGTACTGCATCGTATGTGGGAACTTTGTTACTGGGCCTGAGCTTTAAATGAGACTGAAGATCCCACTCAAGTCCACGCTGGTGTGCAGCTCAGCGGCACCGGCCAACACCAAGGCCCTGTAGGCCCGGGGTCTTGAGAACCCAAGTCTGTGTGTGATGTGTGAAGCCTTGGAATGCTGTTCCAGGTGTCTGACTTCAATCCACAGGTGGAGAAACTTAGGGACTGGCATGTAAAAGGCTTCCTTCCACTCTATAATTTTGTACTTCTGTCTTTCAAATCATTTAAAGAAAGCTTTAATTAAAAACAGATGAAAATGCAAACTCTTCTCAGGCTTAGTGCAGTTCTGGCAGGTACCGAGCCTGAACATGGTGTCACGCTGAAGTCCTCAGCTGTCAGCAGACCCACCAGGTAGGTTTCATCTGGGTTAGCCTCACAGCATGGAAAGGTGCCTACAGTGGAAGGGGTCAGAGTTTCCACTGATTTCTCAGTGGTGAAATCAGACATTGTATACAGTTGACTGCCTCCCTGCTCCAGCGGCAAGTCACTGAGTGACGTCAGTGTTTCTATAGGGTACCCAGGTCAGGGCAAGTCTTGTTCTCATCCTCACCCTCCACCAATTATCCCCTGACAGGGGCCTCAGCAGCTCTTAAGGCTCTCCTCTTTCTGGTGGCCTACGTTTCTTTGTTACTGACCCTTCGTAGCAGAGAGAAAGAACAGGACAAAGGACTCTTGAAGTCAGGATGCTAATCTCAGCTCTTCCATTCACCAGTGGGATGGCTCTCAGGGAAGTCACCTAACTATGATGGAACTTGCTCTCGGTCTCCCTACCTGTAAAATGGGAGTACGATCAGTTCTCAGGAAACCTGAGGAGAGCAACCAAGAATACAGGTAGCTTCACTATTCTCTGCAGAGTAGATGCTGACTCTTGTTTCTTCCCCTTCTTTACTACTCCTTTCTGGAGCCAAGCCATTCCTGCCCTGGCACTGCTGTCCCCCAGCTCTAAGTTTCTGTGTCCTCACCAGAAACATCTCCTTTCTCCTCTTCTTGACGTATTTAAATCTCTTCCAGCTTCCAGAACTCAACTCAGAACTGATTCTTTCAGAAGTGATCCTTGGGACCTGTCCCTCACCTCACATCCCTATCTGATGGCGTGTCCTGCGAGGCTTCTCTCTGATTTTGCCATGACTTCTCCGTCTCTGTTTCCCCTACCAGTCTAGATGCAGAGCACCCAGTCCGGCACCGTGTCTAGGTGCATGGCAAGTATTTGTTCAAGGAACAAATACGGGACACACAGGACCAAGCGGCAGATTCCCATGTGCTGGCTAGAATCGAGGCAACACTTCAGCCACTGCCCTGATGGGAAACATGAATCAGAGAAGATCACAACCTGAGCCAGTGTGAGGCGCACGCGCTGGGTGAGGAAAGCGTTTTGCCTTCTGCTGGAGGTGAGAAGTTACATGAGAAAAGCAGCCTGGGGGGTTGGGGGGGGGGGGGTGCGGCGGCAAGCGACAGAAACCGGGGCCCAAAGGGCGGCTTTCTCCGAGCCTTGCCTGGGCACGGCGCCCACCTGTAGAGATGGAGACCGTCCTGTGCGGCGAATCAGACTTTTGGGGTAAAAGAAATCAGACGGAGAACGATGAATGTTTGGTGGCTGCCATGAAACATGAATAAAGGGAAACATAAACAACAACGAAAAATCCTCATTCAGAAATAGCACAAAAGATATAAAAAAGAAAACAAGAGAAAACTGATTTGTAGCAAACAGCAAGTAGCCATATTTCAGTTGAAATTTTGGGGGGCAATTCTGGGCCCACATCAAATGCCTATTAACCATCCTTCAAACTACAGCACATTAATCCACATCCCTGGCCTTGAGAATCCATTCATTTTGGCTGAGACTTACAGTATATGAAAAACAATTAGTCAAGGAAGTCATCTGAAAGGTGTTCTTAGAATCTGTTGTTAGAAATGCCCCCTGAGTTTTAAAATACCAAGAATGCAGATTACTCAGTGGAGTAGCTGAAAGAGTCCTAAAACATTTTCATTTTGCTATGGAAACTGCTCTAATGTGACATGGAGTGAAAGGACTAGAAATCTTGGCTCCAGATTTGTGCATGCAGACACACCCTTAAGGGAGCACAAGATTTTTTCCCTCTATTTAAAATCTACTACTCCCTTCTAAGTCCCACCACGGCCCGTCTGAGCTCTGGCTCTGGGCACATGGGAACCTCTTTCCCCTGAGGTGCACCCTCCTCCTCACTACTGGGTTTCCCAATGACAGCCAGAGTGTTCACCTTACTTCTCGAGTAGTAAATGTTGGGTTTAGGAGAAGAGCCCTGGAATTCTCGGGAATGCTTACTAAAGGAACAAAACAAGTGCTCCTCTTGGCCAGAAAGAGTGAAATACTTCACAAGTTGTTTTTATAAGCTTCTCCAGAGAGTTTCAGCAAGATACAATGGACAGTTTTTCTTTCTTTTTTTAAAAAAATCATTTTAGGAACATGACCCACAAACTCAAGCTATCCTTACCGAAAAAGAACACATGCCCGTTCCATTCAGTCTTGCCTCACGAGCAGTCTTCTCTGCATCCCACAAAATACTTCATTGGGAATAAAGTAAAAATGATCACTCTAAAAAACCACAAGCAACCCTGGAGACAGGGTGCAAACCACAGGCTACTTGGGTGGCTCCTGGGAAG
Source organism: Ctenodactylus gundi (assembly GCA_004027205.1). Lineage (NCBI taxonomy): Eukaryota > Metazoa > Chordata > Mammalia > Rodentia > Ctenodactylidae > Ctenodactylus > Ctenodactylus gundi. The sequence continues at coordinate 116,168 of PVKB01004547.1, forward strand.
TGGCCCCAAGCTTTGTCTTGAATTTTATACGCTGAGGATGAAAGTGACAATAAGTACTATCTTTAAAGTTCTCAGGTTTTACAGATCCCATTTCCCAGCATCCATGGGTCCCAGAGCCAGCCTGCCTAGTGGATGGAGTGCAGGAGCAACAATACGTGTGCTTCAGTTGAAGTTGTAGGTCAAAAAAAGGACCCCACCACCTCAGTCCCAGTGGGCCTTTCCTCTCCTTGTCATTCCTGCCTCTACTCAACTATTCAGAGAAAAAAAAAAGTATTTTTTCTCTCTACTTAAAAGTCTGCTTATACTAACTGCGAGTTTTAAGAGGATTGTTTTTGTTCTGGGTCACAGGCAAGGGACCAACTTCTAAGATATGTAAATGGCAGAAGGTCTCTATCTGATTTATTAATGCCAGTTGAGGAGGAAAAAAGAAAACAGTGCTACTGTATGTGAACACATTTCAATGAAGAGAATAAATAGGACTTCAGAAAATAAGGGCTCCAATTCCCGAGGTAGCAAGCACAGGAAGCTGAAACTTAAATTGTTATTTTTCAAAAGTCAAGTTGTCTTTTCCTTCACGAGTCACACATCTGTGACCACCTCCCAGGTTTGCGCTGTGGGGAATGAGACACATTATGCATGTACATGCTTGCTAAGGATACACTGGAAGAAATCATTCCACACGCTGGAGTCTGGCCTCTAAAATTAATCCAGCCTCTTCCTCCTTTTGAGGTAGCAAATGGGGTAAAGTCAAATGACAACTTTTCCATGGGTGCCACTGGGCTGTTAAAGGGAACGGCTGGGACTCAAGTCTGAGTATGCTCTTAAAAAACCTTCATGGCCCAGGAGAAAAACAGGTGCTGGATATCAAACAGGACCCAGTTTATGAGTGTGCACTGACAGCTGCATGTTGTTCTTGCTTCTGAAGCAGATGAGACATTGCCCTGTGAAGTGTTCTAAGCACGGGCCAATTCATGTATCAGAGCTCACTGTTATTTTCCAATAAGGTTTTATCTGACAAACTATCAGCTTCTGGGCTGAAGCCTTCTCTGGTGAACTTGGATTTGAGAGAGAAGTAAACCGTACCAAGAGCTGAGCAGAGTTAAGCTGAGTTAAGCTGAGCAGGTTAAGTGGAACTTTATGGACTAAGCACCAAAAGTCTGGCAGGACAGTTACCAGATGTTGAACCTAGGACTTGGTGGATTACTTTTTCCCCGTCTGCACTGACTTTGTCCCTGAATGCTTTCCTAACAAGCTGGCAGGCAAGGCCAGGCTTACTTTGTTCAACATAAGCATTTAGAACACAAATTATGACAATAAATTTAAGGTAAGGGGGACTTCGTTACTTGGTCAACTATCCTTTGAACCTCAATTGCCATGAGAAAGAAAAAATCAATTAAAAAGGAATTTCACCCTAACCCTAATCCCAAGAATTAGTGACTTAGAAGCACATGGCCTCCAGATGCACCTGGCACCACGCTTCTACTGGTTTCCTTACCCGCAGCTTTTCCTCTGTCTTAGATTGCTTACAGTCGGGATGCCACACGGTGGAACCTGGAAAGACACAAGACACAGCTAAGAGCGAAAGAAAAGGAAAACCCCCAGCCCTCCTGAGAGTGGCTCAGATCCCTCTGTCCCCGTGGCCGTAAAGTGTCAGTAACCACATCTGAGTGACTGTGGCACTACAATGAAACCACCCAAGCTCCAGGTGACTGTCCTTGTCTAGTCCAAGCCTGTCCTGTCGAGATCATAATTCCGGACTGCAGAGACCCACTCACTGTACACGGAATTGTTTTATGCAAGAGACTGTGTTTTTAAAACTATATTATTCTTTAAAAGTAATGTCTGAGTGCTCATAGAAGCTGCATTTAATTTCGGAAATACCAGCCATATTGATAGACCAGCAAGCCAATCAACTAATTTAATTTAGAGGCAGTCATGACACAGTCTATACCCAGGAGTAAGATTTACTGAACTTTTTTACTGGTCCAGTTCTATAGTTATCTTCCCAAACAGTGGGAATTATATTAACTGGCACTAAGGTTAAAATTACATTTTAAATCCTTCAGCCTTTTACCTAAAAAAAGTCTGCCTTTAAACTTGTGGAGTACTAGGTGTTATTTCCTGTTTCTAGATCACCCGTCTCCCTTTCCCAGATGATGAAGCACTTTAATAGATGGAAACAGCATCACAGAAATAAGCAGAACACTTATTCCTAAAAGAAAGCTCAGAGCAAGAATCCATTGCCTCTCCAGATGATCTATAAGACCAAATATTAGTATGACAATAGGACAAGCTGATATGTAAATCCTATGTCCGTATAAGGGTTTGCTCAGATGGGGGTGGGAAGAAACTAAAGGAATACCTAAGAAGACTCAAGCCGATCAAGTTTTTAAGTGGAAAGTGCTGGGCGATGCCATAAACGTGGGTCTCAGTATAAACCTCAGACTCTGCATTCCATGACATTAACCTTTATCTCTTCAAGCACCAATCTATGTGTTGAAAAGTCACCGATTTAGAATAACTTATGAATTATTTTATACCACTGAGCTAGAATTAATATTTTCTATCACGCTAATGCTTTAATTTCTATTTAACAATCCCTTCCACCTTTTTCACCTGGGTGGTGGGTATGCAGACTGAAGAAGAAAGAACAAAACCTAGATAGACCTTAAGTCCCTTCAGCATTACCAACATTGGCTCAAAGGCTGACTACAAAGTACAGGAAATCTCCCAATGCGGGGAGCCCAGGGGTCAGGCCCAGGCCAGGAGAACATTAGCTGTGCAGCCTGTAGGAGGAGGCAGTGTCCAGAGCACTGGGTCTGCACACAATGCCACATTGTTCTGTGAAGGTCACACACCCGAGGAATGAGACCTGGAGAGAACATCTGATGCTCTGGGAGACAAAACTGCTCATTCTCCGAGGATGTGCCAAGAGGGCCGGCAAGGGGTCGGGAAGCACAGCTCCAGACCAGACTGGGCGCAGCCCTGGGATTCCCAACGCATGTGGCCTGCGTCATGAACGTGCTCAGCTTGAAGCCTCCCTCTCTGTTCAGATCCCAGAAGCAATGGGAACGTGTAGAGCTGCATGCATCCAGGCCTGGGAGCCTCGGCTCTAGTACACATGGGCTGACATTCCGTCGAGTATCTGCTTTGTGAGGGGTCTAATTAATGCACTGAAATCTAACACCAGCCCTGGGGACTACATGAAGAACCAATCTGCTTTGTACAGCAAAATGCAAAGTGACACGTGCCTGTTGCCACTGCAGATGTACAGCCTGTCCTTGGGAAAACGTGTCCTCCGAAGCCCTGTGAGACCCCAGACACAGAGCTCTTCCTTGGCCTCCACGGGGCCCCTCAACGTTCAGGGGTCTCTTCATGGCATTCCCCCACCCCCGGTCATCAAGCCCAAACTAAAAGGACACCACCCCCGGTCATCAAGCCCAAACTAAAAGGACACCCTGCTGTCAATTTCTCACCTAGTTCGCTGCTTTTAGAGCAGCAGCCAAAGCTGTGACTTAATACTCAAGAGAATCATCTCCATAGGCTTTTCTTAGTCACACAAAAACAAAATTGAAAGAGCAAAGCAAACCATTCATTAAAAACACATTTGTTATCCGTAAAGCGGGATGAAGGATCCACACGCAGAGGCAACTGAGACCCAGTAATTACCACGGCTGAACCGACAACCGCTCTTAACAGTTCCTGCTAATTTTACTGATGAACCTCTGTCTAATTAGTGACTTTTTCCAGCTGAAAATGGTAAAATGCTTGCACAGATGGTGCTGTTTGACTGGAAGAGAATCTGCTTCTAACGTGTTTCTGGCAAACTCGGAATTCTGGAGGAGATAAAAACCCAGGATAGCTTTCACTCTGGGGATATTTCTTAATACTGTTTTCAATTAAGAAAGTCTAGAGGCTCCCTGGAAGTGAGTACGTCCCATCACCAGGTGGGATTCTCAATTTCTCATTCGGGGCCTTAGTCTACTTCAATACGAATTATATCATCTTAATAGGATGAAGAGTATCTGTGATATAATTCATCCAATATGAGATTTTCTTCTCCTTGAAGCCCAGAGAAAAGTAGGCTGGGAGTCCTCAGGAGTCTCCTCAGGAGAGGAGAAATGTCGAAGTAGCCACCAAATAAGCCACACTCCTAAAAACCTCTAGGAATGTGCTAGCTCTTTTGATCTTTGTTTCTCCAACACGTTCCTGGGCAGAGCTGGGAAGAGGGATTACTGGTTTTCACTCTCCCTGCACAACATCAAACTTGCAGTCTTCTTCATTTTTTTCCAAGCTGCAACACGAGCTGAAAGGCAAGAGCTTCCTTGTTAGTAGCCTCAGGGGCTCCTGGCCAGCTTGTCAACTGCTTGGCTGGTTGATGCTAACCAATGAGGTAACTTTTGGCCACGTTTATGTTGGATTTGAGTAACCTCTCATCTACTAAAATGCCTCCTTCTAAAAACAAAGAAAAGCAAGATTTTCCTTCCCCAAATGGAGAGCTTGCAGCCTCTCTTACCTTGAAGATACATTTCTTCTCCTTCTGTGAACATCTGGTTGCATCTGCTGCATCGTGCACAGCTGGGATGGTAATGTTTGTCACCTGCCTGCAAGAAAAAAAGGAAAGAGACATTTAGTCCACTTCTGGCATGGCTCTGAGATTCTTTTTTGGAACTGGGGATTTAGAAGGAAAATGCTATGGAAGGAAAATAATTGTCCCTCTAACCAAACTTCCCATTCTAACAGCTCTAGGAGTTAATCTCCCTGGAAATGGAAAGACTCAAAGACTAGCTGCTCAAGTCCTCTCTGACAGGGCTGCCTTGCCCCTCAGTGTCTGTGGCTTCCATTTTTTTCCTGTAGTAGGCTTTCCTGTATGGTGAGCAGTTAAACACCAACCACATGCCAGAGGTGACTTCACTCCTCAACAACCTCATCTCAAAACATAAACATCCAAATGTTGGAGGCTAATGTTGGTTAGCAGGTTCGTGCTTCCTTGGCTCAACAATCAGCAAATAGGTAGGCCTGGTGGCACAGGCCTATAATCCCAGTGCTTTGGAAGTCTGAGGTGGGAAGATCACAAGGTCAAGCCTAGTCTAGGCAGCTTAGTGAGACCTGTGTCCTACAAACAACAAAATGGAGCTTGAGATATAGCTCAGAGAAGAGGCCCTGTGTTCAATCCCAGTATGAATGAAAAAAAAAAAAAATCAGAAAAAAAAATACACCCAGCTGGCATCCAGGTGAGTAAAATAGTAAGTGACATCATCCACTATTTTTAAAACTTTCAAAAGGAGGTCAAGTTCTCTCCTACACTGAATATGACAATTTTTTGCCAATCCTTGCATTATGAGTTTTCTTAAGAAGCCATTTTATTGAGTAGCTGGCTCTACACTATTCTTGGGCATGTCACATTCTCAAATGTGGCAGATGCCACCACAGCAGGTGTTGAGTTCTCTGATGCAAAGCATCACTGGGCACAGAGACAATTCTCTAGACAGGTGCCAAGACACATTAAAGTCATGCTCCAAATACAAGCCCCCCAAACCAAAACCCTTTCGTTCACAGTTTAGCAAAAGAACAAAAACAACTAAGAAATCTACATCACCTAAAAATCATCAAACCCACGTTGTGATTACATCGTTTTTATCAATCAACCGTGAAAACATTTCCTTTGCACTAACCACGTGCAAAATAGTACTGAAAGAGTTGGAAGCGGTCACATCTTGCTTCTGAGTGAAAGGAACTGTGAAAGGAAGTCAGAGGTCAGGTCCTGACTCCTTTGTCACACCCTTCTGTAGAAACTACAGAAGTCCCTTAACAATCAGAGCATGAGAAGGTGGTCAGCTATTCAAGATGAAAAAAAAAAAATATTTAAGTTAAAAAGCTTGGAATGACAGAAAAATCTCAGAAGTAGTACAGTTCTTTACTACTTGCTTCTTTTCATTTATTTTACAAATGATTTCTGTTGGGGGCTGAAGAACAGGTGTGAATAGTAAAAGAAGCAAGAAGTAGCTCCTGCCCTTGGTATACCTGGGGGTGAATGTGGGCAAAAGGAAGAAAAAAGATTCTGCTCGATTCTGAACGAGGCTGGTGCAGCTCGGACATTAGTCCCGAGATCCAAGTTAGTTGGACAATCTCTGGGTTTTCAAAGAAAATGTCTCCTTGACAAGAATCTGATGTGGTCGATGGTAGAAAGTTCATCTCAGTCAATTAGGAACAGAAAAAGAAAATTTCTACAGGCTGATAAACTCCATTTACCATATTTAGTGGTGAGATATCAGACACACTCTCATTCAAGCCAGGAAAATGACAAAGCTGTATACTTTTGCCAATATTATTCTACACTGTTTGGGTCCTAGCTTAGATAAGAGAAATCAAGTGTAGAGCTGGAGGAATGGCTGGAGGAAAGGAATGGCAAAGAGGTTAAAGCACTTGCCTAGCAAGCGCAAGACCCTAAGTTCAGTGCCCCTGTACCACATAGTGGTGCATAGTGGTGTATGCCTGTAAGCCCAGCACTTAAGAGGTTGAGGCAAGAGAATTGCCATGAGTACAGGGTAGCCTTGGCTACACAGTGAGATCAGGACCAGCCTGGGCTGCATAGCTTTAAAAGAAAGAAAGAGAGAGATACATAGCTTTAAAAGAAAGAAAGAGAGAGAGAGAGAGAGGAGAGAGAGAGAGCGAGAGAGAGCGCAATGATCATTAACGGAGTTCAATCAAATTGCTATATAAAAATCATCATTTTCTATTTGTTATCAATAAAATTAAATAAGTCTAACAAGAAAAGAGGTCTCCATGTGTTACAACAACAAATAAATCCTCTAATACATGATCTGCACATAGAAAATGACAGTGCTTAACTGAAGGACAAAACAGACCTAAGTGGAAACATGCAATATTTCTGGATGAGAAAACAGACTACTGTACAGATGCTAATTTATCTAAAATGACCCTATCCAAATGGTGTATTCCCAACCAATATGCTCACAGGAGTTTGTTTTACAGATCTTGATAGGTTGTTTCTGTAAGTTTATACGGAAGGAAAGAAATACCCAATAATGAAGACTTTTTTTTTTTACAGAGAGTGACAATGAGGGAACTGTCGTATCTTAAAAAACATATTTCTAAGGCTAAAATAATTACAGCACTTAAATACCCATATATAGAGAAAATCAACAGAAGACAGAAGAGAACAGTTACACAGGCACACTCACAAGAGAAGTTAGTTAATCACAGTGGCAGTATTTCAAATGAATTGAAAGGATAGATTACTGAATAAATTCAAAGACTATATTACTTAATAAACAGGGGTTATAGGTATAGCTGAGTGGTAGAGCACCTGCTTGGCTGGACACCCTGTGTGCATTTGATCTCCAACACAGGGCAAGAGGAGAGGAAAATTAGTCCATAGAGAAAGATAAAACTGGGTTTCTAACTCATAAGATATATATAAATAAATTCCAGATAGTTTACAAAGCTAAAAGTAGAAACAAAATTATAAATGTATTGGAAGAATATAGAGTACAGCATTTTAATAAAAGTGGTAAGAAAGACTTTTTAACTTGGCAAAACCTAGAAACAATAAAACATACTGACCAATTGTGGCAAATACCAGCATAAAAATAATAATCTTTAGGCATAAAATTAAAAGTGAAACCACAGAAAACTTTTCCTACACATCTGCTAAAGGATTATTCACAATATGTAGTGTGTGTAATGAAAATAGAAATGGCAAGATGAGCAGAAGGCCATTTCCAGAGAAAATGCAGATAATCCAAAACAAAAACAAAATTTGTTTCACCCTACCAGTAGCCAGGAAAATGAAGTTTATAAAAACTTGCTGTTTTCACCAGATTAGCAAAGATATACATGACCAAAGTGATGAAGCTGACATTCTCACACACTGTTATGCCCAAAATCTTTGGGAGGGCAACTTGGTGCCATTTCCTAAAATGGAATACGCACATATCCCCCAACCCCGAATTCCACTTAGAAGCCGCCCTACAGGCTTTCCCACATATGGGCCTCCAAGTACGTGTATTAAGGATATTCAGTACTATTATAACAGTAAAGAACAAACAAACACAACAATCCAAACAGAACATAAATTGAAATATTGAATCACAGTAAGCCATTAAAAAATGAAGTGAATTTACATGTACTTAGAAGAGGTCAAATTACTAATATGACAAGTTTGAACTTATGTTACTACAAAAAATATCAAGCAGAAAAACAGTAAAAAATGAACTTTTTTGTCATGCTTTTTTCTGTCTTTGTACACATTTATAAACACTGAATCAAATTTTTTTTACAATCAACCAAAAAGGCTAGAATTATTATCCCTACTTCATACATGAGGAGGCAAAGTGCTGGAGAGGTTTCATAACTTGCTCCTGGCCACAGTTAGAAGGGTAGGTAGGTCTGAGGTGTAACCCAGGCATTCTGCTTCTGGAGTGCACCTGTTCTTAACCAGATCCACAATTGACCCACAGACTAAATACCTCACTGCTGTCACAGCTTCACAGTGTCATTGGCTGAATGGTCACATAATGTTCTGGAACTGATGTGATGCACTACACCCTGACATTGGTGGTGGTGGTCGTGGGGTAATAACAAAGTAGTAATCCCTAGAGCTATCAAAAAACAAAACACAAGATGGATGGAAGCTACATCAAGGCCCCACGTGGCCAGGCCTTGCTGAGAAACAGCCCTGCCAAGAACACGTGTAGAAAATGACACCATCACACTGCTGGTAACATGAGTTTTGGTGCATGCACTTGCTTCCACCCACGATGCTGAATATGTCAACAAATGCATATCATGTGAAGAAATTCTGAGTCAAAGGCAGGTTCCAAGCCATGCAGGAGGCTGTCTATGCAGCAGCGTGAGCCTGAGGGCCTGCACCAGGACAGCTCGGGGACAAGGGAGCCCCTCTCCGCATGAACGCGCTACCTCTCTTGGTTTCACTTCTCCTTATGCCAGCAGCCATGACAGTTCACAGATGAGCCCTGTGCACAGGGCCAGAGAGAGAATCAGAGCTGAACACAGACACTGGTCATATGCAAACTAACCAAAACCTGGACTTAACCGAATTAAAATCATCTACACTGGAGTCATTTTTAGAGGAAGGGAAAGTATTTTGCAGATACTGAGAAAAATGAAAGCTTAGATATTTAATTAATAATAGCTTAAATAATACTCTTCATTTTGTACCTTGCTACTTAAAAAGCTTACAACCTCATTTCTGCTTTTTCACATATTTAAAATACGCATGTTAAAGGACTATGGTGAAACTAGGATTAAACTCTGTGAAGATCAATGATTTTCTTATTAGTAGAGCTTTACAAAGCATCTGCCTACACATCGGAGGTGCTAAAAACACTTGTCTTTATTGCTATTGCTTGAATCAGTGTAGGTGGTTGTTAATATTATTTGGTTGATCTTTAAATTGAAGTGTGAACTTCAGCACACAGCTGGATTTCTGGGGAAATGCCATTTATCTAAGGCAAAATCTGGTGGAGGGTATCAAATTTTTGATGAAATACATTGTTCGGAAGAACAGAATTCTGAATGTCTTGTGGACATGGGGTACAGGAAAAGGGCTCCAAGCTTTTGAATCGGGAGAGGTGGTGGTATGGTACCACTTCTCAATTTATTACCTACAGGGCCTGCAGTTGTGCCACTCCCCAAGCCCAAGGATCCTTATCTGAAATATGTGAAGCACTAGGTTAGATAGTATCAATTGTCACTGAGGTTTATATTTTAATTTTTTTTCAGGAATTACAAGAAGGGAAAGAGTTTATTGTCTATAGAATCTTAGAGAGCTTCATAATGGAGGTGCCTTTTGAACTGTACCTTATCAGGTGAGGAGAATTTCAACAGGTGGAGATGAGGCTGGGAACTTATTCCAAGAGCAGAGTCAAGCCAGGGAAGGAATTTATGAACAGCTGATGGAATCCAGGTTATAGCATATTGTCCCAGCTGAGAACCTTCACCATCCTCTTGCTTTGCAGGTGAAGGGGCTGAGCAATGTCTGTGTTCTAGTCCCGCTCAGGTCAGATGACTTCTGAGTCTATAGCAAGATCAAGGTGGACAATCACCTCTTCCATAAGGAAGCGGCCTCCTGAATGGCCTTAGGTCTTGTGGGCAGTCCTTTACTTTAAGCTTTAGAAGCCACATAGCAGGGGACCGGGGCCCAAAGCTGGTGACCTGGCTGGGAAATGAACGTATTTTGTGCCTCATCCCCTTGCACTGTCTTACCATCTTTGTCAAGCTACCTCTAAAAATTCTATGTTTCTGTGAGAAATTCCAAACTGCTACATGCTCACAGAACAGTGTTAACAGAAAACCATTTGAGTAGAAAAAGAACATTCTCAATGTCAGATAATGGGAACTTAACCAATAACTCCATAGATAGTCTGACTCCTTGGAAAAAATCCTGAGGCTCCTCCTTCTGAATAGGCCGCTGGGGAGAGAAAGAGAACTATATAGTCAGACAGCTCACTCCTGACAGATCATCCGCTTAGCTCCTCCCTGCAAACTCTCCTTCTTCATTTTTCTCTTATATCCTTCTTGGTGGGTTCTAACCCTGATCCCAGCCTTGAGGTCAACCTTCATCCACGTGTATGTAGTCTATGCCCCTGCCTACTTCCAAAAGGGATTTGTAGATGTTTAGTGAAAAAAGGCCAGAATTAAAAAAAAAATTATCAAAACGTTAAAACTTAAAGACTGCCGACACACTTTTTGTGAAGTTCTTAGTAGGAAGAGCCAAAACTAAAAATAATGGGCCACAAAAGTCTAACTCTTGAGGAAAAAAAAAACCAAGGCCACATATAGTGGTCACTGGAGAAGCAAGGTTTCTACATTCTTAATCCACAGCCGTCCTCAAAGGTGATGTTGCACAAGGTCTTGATCTGCACCACAGCCCTGACCCAAGAACTTTCAGTGCCTTGGTTCTCAACAGTCCTGTGAGACAGGTGCTAATCTGCAGTCTTATTTTACAATTAAAATATTAAAGCTCTAGGAGAATACCTTACCGAAAGCCCTGAGCTCTTCCAAAAGGCAGAGCTAGGCTCCCAGCCCAGGCAGCCCGACGCTGGTTCACAGGTTTCACCTGTCCTTTAAACTGCCTCCTGAAAGCACTGAAGCAATCCTCAGCCACGGGAGAGAAAGCCATCTTCCACACGAATTTCATGTGGACTGGATCAACCTGTCTCCCACAGCCCTTGAGGGTGTGGCACTGAAAGATCGCCACATTAAGTCATTACCAAGGGGAGGTTAAACCATCAAGGTCTGGGTTCAGAGTTTTGGGGGGTTTTTTGTTTGTTTTTGTTTTTTTAATCTAATTTGACTCAGAGATAGCGCTTAGAATCCTCCACAGAAGAGAAAAACTGCTTCCAGGTCCCTAAGACTCTCTCAAACACGGCTCTGGTTGATGGGGATTAAAGTTTAAGGACCTGAAAAACACCTGGGGACTGGGCTTTCTAACTTTACTGTGCATAAGTAAAACCAAAAGAAACGTAAAAAAAAAATGTCCAAGAACCCTGAGTTGGGGTCCAGCAAGTAGTCTTTTTTTATTTTTTAATTCTGAAAACACCAAAAGGAGTCTATGCAGATGACCATGAACTGGGAAAAAATCAGTCTGGATAGAATGAAAACGTCAAACTTGATAGCCACTGAGAGAATCAGAGGGAGGAAGGAGAACACAGTGCTCTGCGGCAGGTGCCTGGTGGGCAGGGCGATGTGAGTCACCCATGCTCCCTGTTTAGCTCCTGATGAAAGGCAGTGTTTGGGCTGACTCAGCCTTTTTGCAATCACCATTTTTTTCGCCCTCGAAGTGGGAGAGGTTTCCAATGCACCTGGCCTGGCTTGCTCTCCATGCTGAACACTGACCTGTTCCAGGAGGCCGTTCTCCTGATACAGCACCATGAACAGGCAGGATAATGAAGGTGTGCCTTCACTGGAAGTTTGTATCCTGGGCAAAGGTGAATAAATCAGTCCACCCAGGCAGCTTTCCCCAAGGCCGGAGGACACTATGCAGGTCTGTGCAAGGCTGACCTGCCCAGATGAGGACATCTCACAGCTCTGGGGCACGCCCCCTGCCACCCCTGGAGCTGGCAGACTGTGCTCCAAAAGGAGGAGCTACTTCAGAGGAAGGTGGCAGCCCGATTTTCTGAGTAGGGGCACACAAAATGGTACAGAGAGTAACACGCCATATATTCTAATGCTCTGGTCCTGCTCAAAGCCTCAGGGATAACACCAACAGTGTTGGAGTAAAGAATTAAAAAAGCGGGGGCTGGAGGAATGGCACCATGGTTAAAGTACTTGCCTTGCAAGCACAAGGCCCTAAATTCAATTTCCCAGCACCACATAAACCTGGGCGTGGTGGCATAAGCCTGTAATCCCAGCACTCAGGAGGCTAAGGCAGGAGTATTGTCCTGAGTCCAAGGCCAGCCTGGGCTACACCAGTGAGTTCAGGACCAACCTGGGCTACAAAGCGAGACCCTGTCTTAGGAAGCAGAATAAAAAAAGGGTCAAAACAACATCTTAGGATAAACGTAAGCTGGCTTTTTGCAGACAGTTGCAGGTTTCTTTTCTCCTTCCAAGGAATCAAGTGAGAAACCTTCAAGCAGCCTTTGCCATTAAACAAGGCTATACAATTGTTATCTCAGACTGTATCCTACCTAAAAACAAAACCAGTCTTTATAAATGATGTATAGATTCAGTACATCCCTATCAATGCCTCACTGTCTATAGAGACTGATGATTCTGTATTTAATGCCACGTCAAAGGGCCAGAAGTATAAAAGAGAAGACTACCAAGTTGAGGACCTTCAACTACTTAATTTTAAAATTTACTATCAAGCTATATGCAATCGAGATAGCATAGGTTTGTCACTGGAAGAGATTACAGATCAGTGAAACAGAAGGGGATGTCCCACAGATTTATGGTCAACTGATTTTTCTATAAAGTGCTAAGGCCTTTGGTGATAAAGAGACAGTCTTTCAAGCAAATGATCTTGGGAGAACCAAAGTCCATATTCAATTAAATCCCTATCTCAAACCATACACCAAAGTTAGCTCAAAATGGATAACAGACCTCAATATTTAAAACCAACTGTATAAAATTTCTAAATAAAAATATAGAAACATATTTGTGTCCTATTTTAGGCAAAGATTCTGAAATACCACATTAGCAATATGATCTGTAAAAGAAAAAATTCATAAACTAAAATTCATAAACCAGGATTAAGTTCTTTCTCTTAAAGATATCACTAAGAAAATTGAAAGACCTGCTAGTAGATTAGTAGGTAATTTTGCAAATCATGTATATGAAAATGGATTTATATAGATAAGTCTTACAAATCAGTAAGAACAAGCAAGCCAATTAATTTTTATTTAAAGAGTAATGGGTCTTTATATAGAAACAAAGGATAGAGGAATGAAAGCTTCCACTACGTGTTATCCCAAGTGGGTTGCTCCCTAAACCAACTAAATTTTAAAATGGGCAAAAGACTTAGGATGGGGGTATAGCTTAGTGGCAGAGCATATGCCTAACATGTGTAAGTCCCTGGGTTCAGTCCCTAGCACCAAAATGAGCAAAACACGACCTAAGTAAAAACTTTACCAAAGAGATCTATCTATGAATGCCTAATAAGCACATGAAAACACTTGAAATATCATTAGCTATTGAGAAAATCAAATCAAAACCACAATGACATACCAACACACATGTACATCAATAGCTGTTAATGAAAAGGACTGACATACCAAGCCCTGAAGAGGACGTTAAGAGCGGACCCCTCAGACGCTGCTGGTGAGAAGGTAAACACAGTTATTTTGGAAGCCTCCCTGGCAGTTTTTCAAAAAGTGGAACATAAATACACTATACAACACGGTACTTCTACTACAAGGTACGGAACTAAGAGAAATAACATAAATCAGCTGCGTGTGGTGGCGCACACTAGCACTCTGGGATGGGAAGGCAGGAGGACTGCCAAGTTCAAACCCAACCTCAGCAACGTAGTGAGATGCTGTCTCAAAAAAAGGGCGGGGGGCATGTAGCTCAGGCCCTCAACCCAGGTCAGTTCCCAGTATCACACACACACAAAATTGTTCACACAAAGGCTTACATGCATAAATTCACAATAGTGTTTATATTGGTCTAAAAATGGAAACAATCCAAAGGATCCTCAACTCGTGAGCAAAAAAAAAAAAAAAAAAAAAAAAATCTTAAACATTCAAAAATGGGATCAAAAAATTTTACTCCTAAGCAGTAAAAAGGCAGAGTCTTACTCATATGTGCAGTGACATAAACGGGTTTCAACAACACAACATTAAGTGAAAGAAGCCAGATGCAAACGGCGATGCATTTTATGATGCCATTTATATGAAATTTCTAAAACAGGCAAAACTAAAGAGGGAAAGTAGAGCGGGTTGCTGAGGACGGGAATGGAGCTGGACTGGCTGCAAAGGAGCAGGCAACCGGACGACGGGGCAGTTCAGTGGTACGTGCTGACGGTTGCAGAACTGCACGCACGCAGTAAGCACACTGTGCTCTTACAATGAGTGCATGATTGGAAGACGGAGGCGGGAGGATTGCCCGTGAGTGCAAGCCTAGCCTGGGCTACATAGTGAGTTTAGGACGAACCTGGGCTAGAGCGCTAGACCCCCGCCTCAAAAATGTGTGTGTGTGTTTTCCAGAACAAAATAGACATGCACGTATATATATAACCAAATACACAGACACAATGGACTGTCTGTTCCACCCCACTGTGCATGACAGAGCAGGGCTTAGGAACCAAGAGAAGCTAACAGTCCAGATTTCTGGGCTTGCTGGACTTGGCCATGGGTATCCTTCTAAACTTATTTCTTTTCTTTTCTTTTCTTTTTCTTTTTCTTTTTCTTTTTTTTTTTTTTTTGCAATATTGATCTAACTCAGGACCTTCACCCTGAGCTACATCTCCAGCCCACATTTTAGCTTTGATTTTGAGACTCAGCGCTGATTGTTAAGTTGCCCAGGCTGGGCTCAAATTTGGGATCCTGTTGTCTCAACCTCCCAGAGTGCCAGAATTACAGGCTTCCATTACTGACCCCAGATGAACTTTCTTCAACTGTAAAAAAAAATGGCATAAGAAAACTCAGCAGGTTATATCACTGCAAAAATTAAATAAACGAAGGAAGTTGGTAGCAAAGCACCAACTGGTACAATTCAAAGCATGTGAAGTTTCTACATCTCTTTAAGTTGTAGGTTCCCTTAAAGACATGGATCATACCTGGATCTGCATAAATCTAGAATTTTCCATGCCATCCAATTGAAAATTCTCTATAGGTGTCCAGTGAATATGTCAATTGAAATTCTTATCAGAAAACTGAGAAATTAACTAGCAACCATCCCTGAACAGCCACGGTGGCCAAAAGAGAAGATGAATTTCTGTGCCTTAGGCATAAGTCCAGTATTTACTTGTTTGCTGATGTTATACTAAGCACCTCACAAATTTTGTCCATCTGACTCTCTGGACAATACTGTGAGGTAGGTATTTATGCCCACTTCACAGATGAGGACATCAAAGCTTCGGGAGACGAAAGACACCATCCAGTGTCTCAGCAAGAGATGGAGCTGGGATCTAAACCCAGGTCTGTTCGAGTGCACAGGCTACCTGCTCAGAACCTCTGGGTCCTTCCTGGAATCCTTGTCCCCAGCAGCGTGGTCAATGAAGGATGGCCCCTCTGAAACCCCCTTGGACAATAGAGACCACCATGATTACTATTGTCCCACTTTTTTTTTGAGAATATGGATAAAAGTTTATTGTACAAAACTGAGGCTTCAAGCTAGGCCTGGTGATTACAAGACTAAAATCCTAACACTCTGGGAGGCTGAGGCAGGAGGATCATAAGTTCAAGCCCAGCCTGGGCAACTTTGTGACTTACTGAGACCCTGTCTCAAAATTAAAACTGAAAAATGGTTTGGAGATGTAGCTCAGCGCAAAGGCTCTGGGTTGGATTTCCAATAACACATGCACAAAAAATTAAGTCTTTGTATTTCACAGTTTGCCAAGGCGAAAAAGACAAATCATGTCATTTTTTTTAAGTCTTCAAAAAAATTTTACTTAGTCCTTTTTGCTTGCAATTATTGGAAGAGCCTCATCAAATGTTATTAAAAAAAAAAAAACTCAGTACAAATACACCGTCTTTTAAGGTCAACTATCTCAAACATTATTTATTGAGACAGTCTTGCTCTATAGTCCAGGCTGCTCATGGACTCACTATGTAGCTATGCTGGCCTTGAACACATGGCAACCATCCTGCCTCAGCCATGTTCTGGGATTACAGACAGGGTGCTACCACACCCAGTTTATGTGATGCTGGAAATCAAACTCCGGGCCTCATGCTTGCTAGACAAGCACTTTAACTGCAGAGCTATGCCCCAGCCTTCTTTCTTTTTGCAACAGACTCTGTTAGAGTTGTTTTAGGTTTATATAAAAATTGACTGGAAACTACAGAGTTTCCCTAAGGCTCTGACCCTCCACATGCATAGTCTCTCTTGCTATTAACACCCTACACTTGGGTGTTTTGTTATAACTAATGACCTATATTGACATGAGAGTCACCAAAGCTCATAGTTATTGTAGGTTTCACTTTTGATGTGTACTCTACAAGTCTGAACAAATTTATGATGACACTGTATCTACAATTATATTATCACACAGAATAATGCTTTTACTGCCTTAAAACCTTCTGTGCTCTGCCGGTCGATCCTTCACTGTTACTGCTTAACGTGGGTGACCTTCATGGTATGAGATCCTGTGATTCTAAATCTGTGTAAACATGCCAGGCAATCTGCCCATCATTTTCAAATTCAATTCATACTCCCAGAAACCAAGCATGCTTTCTTATGATTAGGAACTGACAAAGTAATATAATCATCTCATGACTGTCTTCTGGTAAATTATTAAGACATACAGCTTAGTTTGGGGGGTAACCAGGGCTAAGAGGATAGGTATTTCATTTCCCTGGGTGTTAAGCGAATTTGATGTTTGCAGGCAAGACTTTTTGTGTATAGTTGTTACAGTCTATTCTAAAACTTGACTTTTTTCCTTCTCTTTACCAGCAAAAATGCCATATGTTGTACACATTATATCAGATGATTCTTTTTTTTATAAAGAGGGAATGGTCTCACAATGCAGCTGCCTGGCTCTTGAATTTGCAATCCCCATGCCATAGCCCCTTCAGTTCTGGGATTTATCATTCCCAGCTAAGAAAAAATTTTTTCTTCAGGTACAGTCTCACTCAGTAGTCTAGGCTGGTTCTAAGCTCACTTGGTAGCATATGCTGGCCTGGAACTCAAAACAATCCTTCTGCCTCAGACTCCCAAGGGCTGGGATTAGAGGCCTGTGCCACCATGCCCAGTTTATGTGGTGCTGGGAAATGAAACCCAGGCCACTGCGCATGTTAGGCAAGCACTTTTAGTCCCTAGCTAAGAAAATCTTGAAAACACACTTTTTTCCCCTCCTCCTTTGGAGAGGGAAAGAGGTGTGATTTTTCTTTTAACTAAAACTCTTTATGAAACATCCCATTCTGAGAATGCACAAATCACACAAATCACAAACGTACCGCCCAATGAAGCTTCCTAAGTGTAGCATACTTGACAACCAGTACTCTGAGTATATTTATTATCTAATCTTATAAGTACTTATTTACCCCTTTCTAAGAACTATGTCTTCTAACCTCAATTTAATTTAGATTGTCTTTAAATGAAAATGAAGTTTCCCAGCTTCTTTTGCTCAATACTTTGTGAGAACAACCATCAGGCTATGTGTAGTCATACTTCAATAAATCTCAAGATTACATAGTATTTTTTTGTAGAAATAGACTACACTTTATCCATTCTGCTCTTGAAGGACATTTGAATTGGTCAAAATTTTTGGCAGTTTTGAGTAGTGCTGCTGTGATAATTCCTGCCTAAGTCTTCTGGGAAATTCTAGCCCTGTTTCTGTTGTACATACATGTTGAAGGTATACGACAAGGTCATCAGATATTTTAAGTTTTACTTTAGTATTTACTGACAAAAAGTTGTCCCAAGGGGGTTTATCTTTGTATTACCTCCTTAATCAAAAATAAATTTGAAGGAATTGTGAAGAAAAATAATATCGAGTACTTTGTCAAATCATTCTCAAAGTGTTTCTCTAACCTCCGTTTAGTGAATGATCTTTCCTGAAACTATCTTAGAGTAAACTCTACAGCTTCATCCCACCAGGCATCCATCTTCCAAAGGCCTCCAGGGCCCGCTGGGCGACTGTCAATCCTCTTTCCTTCCTTGGCCTTTTGTGGTTTGTGCTTTTTGAATTGAAGGAGAAATAAACATGGAGCGCAAATAATTCTCATATTCAATTCCTAAATTGACTTGAAAAGGCAAGCAATGGTTGGCACTGCTAGATTGCTTGGCATTGTTGTTCACCACGAAGTGCTTTTGTTTTGTTTTTTTGTTTTGAGACAGGGTCTCACTCTTTAGTACAGGCTCATCCTGAATTCACTATGGAGCCTAGGCTGGCCTCAAACCCATAGCAATTCTGCCTCAGCCTGCCCAGTGCTGGGATTACAGGTGTGTGCCACCATCCATGCCCGGATTATGTGGTACTAGAGAATCAAACTCAGGACCTTGTGCTTGCTAGGCAAGTGCTCCAACCATTGTGCTATTCCTTCAGCCTTGCTGAAGTGGCTTCTTCTAGTCAAGACCGAGGCCCACTGATAACAGGCAGAGAACTGGGTTTGGAAGCTTGAGGACTTCAGTGGTTTTTATAAGATCTAATTTTTCTCCTCACGATTGAACTTATGTACTCCTTCCCTCATCAATTACTTTTATTGTTAATAATATCATGCATTTTTTCTGTAGTTGAATGTTTAGAAAATATGTTTATATTTATTAGCACACTCAATACTTCTGTAAGATGCCCTACTATTATGCCCACTTATGGGCAAAAAAAAATTTTTTTCCTCTCCAATGTCATAGGACTGGTGTTTAAGTCTGGGGTTTTTATCAATTCATTCTCCATTCCTCCCACACCACCCTGCTACATGTCAAGGCTCAGAAGGACTAAAAATGACTTTGATATCTTGGGAAGCATCAAAATAATAAACATTCTAGTTTTTCTTTCATAATTTTTCATGAAGGAGAACAATAGCTAACCATCCAGGTAAGAGCAAATGAATTTTTCTATTTATTCTTTGAAAAATACTATCTCACTAGAAGCGATCACTTAAAATCACTGACAAGAAAAAGATACTGGGTTCCTGGGGTCTCCTGAGGAGGTGTCAGTTGGTTCACCTTGGGCTTGTCATAAGGCCATGCTAATATCTGCATGAGCAACATCAGGAACAGCTAAAGGTTGAGGTTTCAGCAATCTGTTAGGCTGGACCCTGTACTAGACTGAGAGGGAGACTGGATGGCTTATTTAAATTCCTCAATCCTATGTGATTCCTTTAAAAGATCGCATCCCACCCACTAAGAGCCCCGCATGCCATAATTCTAAACGGGTCTCAAAGTATTAGTTCCACCTAGATTACCATTTCATTGGATAGATTTGACACATTAACTATATAAAAATTCACTCTGAATAATACGACACAGGGAGAAGACAAACTAGATGACTCTTGGCCATTTTTATTCAAACATGTGGAAAGCAAATTTTTAAAGAGTCTCGAGAAAAGAGGCGACTCAGAACCCAATGAACATTACTGCAAGTGCTGAGTAGGGTGTTAAGACTGCTGCTACCGCTCTGAATGTGGCAAAACAAAACAACAACAACAACAAAAAATTAGCTGAGAGCTCCTGGGAAGAAGAGAAATTCAGAAGAATGTCATTATGCCTCTGGCTTCAGATGACGTACTTCCCAAGTTCAGACCCTTCCCTCCACTCAGGGCCAAAGGTTTTATACCCTTGTCTTTCTCAGCACCAGAAAACAAATATTTGCCTTCAAATTCAGCACTCTTGAAATCTAACCCCAGCTGGATAATTTTTGTCTCTTGTGCAAAGGCAAAGACTTAAGGTCTCTTGTCACCCGTGCTCTCTTCTCCCGACACAACAGCCCACTAGAGTCTTCAGAAATGTAAATCTCAGGATCCAAAGCAGCTCTTTCACACCTGCAGCTCTGAGGGAGGCAATCAGTACCCATCTCCCAGCGGCCACATAGTACAGACAGAGGCCATTTGGTGGAAGGGGGGGGGGGGGGGGG